>CM037852.1:203895991-204061275 GCA_021234595.1 Delia radicum
AAATAAAAAATTACACTACTCGACAAATTTAAATTTTTTTTGCAGAACAATCTTTGAAATAAATATTTACTAATAGACTTAAGGCCTCATTAGTTGTTACTTTCTGTTGCCGTTCTGTGTCGTTCTGTTCTGTAGGTAATATTTTGTAATTACTTTTTCTGTGAAAGGAATCAGCTATTTTAAAAAGTAAAAGAAACTCCAACCAAAAACATTCAAATCAGGGATGATAGATGCGATTTTAAAATAGTACCAACCTGCATATAAAATAGTACTTTTTCGGCATCACAAGTATAAAAAAAAATTTAAATATAAATTAACAAACAAAAGGTGCATGCATAAATTTGGTTTTACCAACTTTTATCTTTGTACCCTCCAAAATGAACAATTACAAATGAAACAACAAAAATATATTAAAAAAAATATTTTAAGAGGTGAAAACAAAATTTTGAGGTGAAAAACTTTTTTGGGTGTAAAAAAATAAATTGTGTGATGAACACCATTTTTGAGGTAACAAAACTATTTTTGAGGTGAAAAAATTTTTTTTTTGATGTGACCAAGATTATTCGAGTTCAAGATCATTTGTTTTTTGTTAAACAAAAAACCGTGCAATATTTATTTATTACTCAAAAAAGTTTTTGCCCGCTTTCTTATAGCAGACTTTATCTACTGACATGTCCTTACATGTTTCATTTCGCGTCACCGGGTAAAGCGTTGATCTTTTTCCTTCAAAATTTTGGTAGAATATTCTAGCCCTTCTACATTGATTCTCTGATGATTTTCGGTGACGCGAAATGAAACATGTAAGGACCTGTCAGTAGATAAAGTCTGCTATAAGAAAGCGGGCAAAAACTTTTTTTGAGTAATAAATAAATATTGCACGGTTTTTTGTTTAACAAAAAACAAATGATCTTGAACTCGAATAATCTTGCTCACATCATAATGTATGATAAAAGATCGAAAAATAAACTTTTGGTTTTAATTTTTAAAATTTAAAAGTAAAACAATTTTTTTTTTGTGTAGAAAAAAGAATTTGCGCTGAATTTTAAATATTATTCAACTCTTAGCGTCTGGTGGAAAAATATGACGTTTTATTTTATACACCAGACACTACAATGAATTCTAATAATATACAGTGCATTATACACCAATTTGTATGGAAAATTTAGAGGTATTTTCATATTGTCACTCATTACTTTTGAATCGCTGGACCGATTTTGCTCATTTTCAATACCAAACTTTTCGAAAAAATGTACATATAGCTATGTAAAAATGAGCAGTGCGTACTAAGAAAATTAGCCGATATTGATTTAAAAAATTATTAAAATAAGTTTGTTATAATTTTTATTAAAAATAAAAATTATGTTTTTTCGACCTTTAATTGTGCAATGAAAATGAAAATTATTCAAGTTCGAGGCCATATACTCTATATATCTTCATTAGGATATTGTCCTAACAAATAATCTATAGAGTTTTTGTTTTCAAATTTATTATTTGACCCTTTCAGGAATGTGTTGATAGATCTATTTCGGGAATTTTCTAGGTTCCCATCATCAGAACACGTTTTGAAAGCGGTAACAATCCCATGCCAAACCTCAAACATTCATATGAACTAGTTTACTCACTACATGAGAACTAATATACATATGAGTTTGAAATTAAAGATTATAACCATTGATCAAAAAATAAATTGAAAACTTGTTTGATGTGCAAGATCCACCTCTGGTGGATATTCAATACACGTTTTTTTTGTTTCTCTCTCCTTTTTTATATTTTGTTAAGTTAGTTAACAAAACAGGGAAAGTAAACTAGGCGGTACTTTGCCTTTTTTCACAAGTTTGTTATAATTTTTATTAAAAATAAAAATTATGTTTTTTCGACCTTTAATTGTGCAATGAAAATGAAAATTATTCAAGTTCGAGGCCATATACTCTATATATCTTCATTAGGATATTGTCCTAACAAATAATCTATAGAGTTTTTGTTTTCAAATTTATTATTTGACCCTTTCAGGAATGTGTTGATAGATCTATTTCGGGAATTTTCTAGGTTCCCATCATCAGAACACGTTTTGAAAGCGGTAACAATCCCATGCCAAACCTCAAACATTCATATGAACTAGTTTACTCACTACATGAGAACTAATATACATATGAGTTTGAAATTAAAGATTATAACCATTGATCAAAAAATAAATTGAAAACACATTCCTGAAAGGGTCAAATAATAAATTTGAAAACAAAAACTCTATAGATTATTTGTTAGGACAATATCCTAATGAAGATATATAGAGTATATGGCCTCGAACTTGAATAATTTTCATTTTCAAATTATTAAAATTTTGAGATTTTTTCATAAATTCACCAAATTTTTAATATTTTTTGAATGTGCTATTAATATGTTGCTGTATTGAATTACGTTTCTTACAGTTTTTTTGCGAATTCAATTCTTGTGATTGGTTGGAAACAAATTTGTTCGTAAACTCATTCGATTTTAAAAACACGCTGCTAATAGTCAATTTCACATTTTTATAAGATTTTTATTATTTACTTTTTTGAAAATCAAGATTAGTTAACAATAATTATAACCCTTAGTGATCGAATTCAATAACTGGTTTAATCGATTACTAAAACTTTAATATAATCATCAGTAATCAGTCGCACTCAGTGAATTCATGTGATTGAATTCACAGCGTTTGGTTCCAAATTAATTCATTGTTCATATGGGACTGCAAATCGAATTAATAATTGTTGAATTTTAAAGGCACCAAGAAATTCATACATAGACAAATTTGTAAATCGTACTAAATGAGTCATAGGAGTATCATGGTACATTTGAGGTTCAAATAGTACCATAAAAAGTACTATAGTACCAACTTTATCATCCCTGATTCAAATATTGATAAAAAGATTTCACAACAAACTAATACATATGCACTTTAGGCTGTCACTTAACGTTGAATTCTATTTTCAACAGATTTGTCCGCAACAGAACAGAACGAAAAAGTGAAAACTAACCACACATACAGACTTTCAATTGAGCAGAAACAAAACAGTTGATTCGTAACAGAACAGAACGTACAAACTAATACTGCCTTTAGGTACGCTGAATCCAAATGTGTCAACAATTTTTTTTGAAGTTCAATAAATCTATTGTGGCACGAGCTGTGTGACATGTTTGTGCCTTGTCTTGTTGAAACCACAGCTCTTTCATGGTTGCTAAATTGATGAACGAAAAAGTCAGTAATCATGGCTCTATAGTGGTCACCATTGACTGTAACGTTCTGACCGGCATCGTTTTTAAAGAAGTACGGACCAATGATTCCACCAGCCCATAAAGCACACCAAACATTCAGTTTTTCTGGATGTAAAATTGTCTCAACATACACTTGCGGATTGTCATCACTCCATATACGGCAGTTTTGTTTATTGACGTATCCATTTAACCAAAAGTGAGCTTCATCGCTAAACAAAATTCGTGCGCGATACGTATTTGGAACAGAACCATGATTTTCAAAATAAATTTTGCACCATTTGGAAGAGTTGCTCAGGCGTCAGTGAAATGCCAAACCAAACTTAATATAAATCACTTGACAGTCGCAAGTTAAAAATTGTTGCCAACTTAAAGTTCTATACTTGTATAAAAAACACCCTTTATATTAAAAAAAATAAGAATTTAATAAAATACAAAAAATAATAAAATTAAAAATTATAACGTAGTACGTATCCAAACGCCAATTTTTAAAACACATGAAACTTTACACTTACAAAACACTTAAATTTATTTATAATTTAAATTAATAATTAATTAAATTTTTTATATTTCTATAAATACATTTCTTCACTATTTCAGATGATCACTTATATAAACAAATAAAGTAATGACAGTAATACAAGTTTACAATTTACATAAAACAGTATGAACCCAGTCAGAAAAAGGCAAACGGACCACCGCTGGCAAGGGTACTTAAGCAAGTCGTACAAGTGCTGGCAACAAGTGCTTTCCCAAGTCCAAAATGATAATATCATTAGACAAAATGTCCGTCTGTTCAAAAAGTGGCGGACAAGCACTTGGGAAACATAATTTCCTACGTAAGCAAAATGTTAGTAAAACCAGGAAAAAGGTGATCTAAAAATTTGTTTTTAAAAATTAAATAAAAAAAAAATTGATGTATAATTTTTTTGGTCCCGCTGGTATTCGAACCCTGGCCGCCAGATTCTAACCACTGAGCTAACAAACCATACAATACTTGATAGCTTAAAACGGGAATAAATAATAAATGCTGGGTAACAGATTGCTGCTCAAATATAGCACCACTGGCGTAAGGTTTGATGAAAACAACTTGCCAACGTTGAGAAAACAAAAAAAAAAAAATAGTCTTAACCCTTTAACAGGCAAACGATGTTATGCAACGAAATTCATACCATGTGCTCCACTCGAAAAACAAATAATAAGTTCTTCAACAAAATTGTTTATCGTTGCCTAATTTAGGCGATATGAGCCAACATATTTCAGGGTGCATTTTGAAAACTAAAGCATATAAAAGAGAAGTTTTGGACAAATATTATTTCTCTTATCAAGATATAACCACACTCGAAAAACTATATTTTTTCTGCTCCTATTTAAGAAGATATCGCAATTTTAGCTTTTTGGAAAAAGCGAAATTAGGCGAAAAAGTATCTAAACTTCAATTTATATTGTTCAAACTTCAACGCTTTGCTATTAATACTTAATGTCTTCTTTCTGCAAAAATTCATAAAAATTCGTCTGTTAGTTTATGAGTCAATAAAATAATGTGAGTCCTGGGACCAAAGTAAGGACTTATTATTAAAGATAAAGCTCCAATCTTACTTATACTCCTGTAAAGAGACTAACTAAAGTAATATTCTACAGTAATTAATATAAAAATTAATTACGATTGTCATTATCTGACGGTTGCAAAACACTTTCTAACATGAAATTTGAAGAAACTTGCTTAACGGCGACTCAATCTCTAACCTACACTTGGTATCCAACTATTGTATGTGAATAAAGCGCATCATAAAACGTGATAATTACTTGTGAAAAAGAGATAGGATTAAGAAGAAAAAGCATTCTAGTTGAGAAATGAATTGTGCATTGGTATTAGTTAATTCTGTCTCTTCTGATCAAAACAATACTTGTGTGTACGTAGTGTGACCAAACTCCACTTTAGCCACAGTCATCGCTGTGTCGACCGTGGCTCAAATCGTTAAGAGGTGAGATTACGATGCATAGCTTGATGCTAAGGCAGTGAGTTCAAATCACAGTACGACAAAAAAAAATAAAAAGTTTTTCATATAGAGCAAATTAACAATATAAAAAATACTTTGTTCAATTGACACATAAATTAACCACTGACGAGTCACAGGAGGCGGACGAAACTGCGGCAGTCTGGTGTATCCCTTGTGTCAATAAAATTTTTCAATAAAAATGTTTTCTTCTTCTTCCTGTAAAGAGACTAACTAAAGTAATATTCTACAGTAATTAATATAAAAATTAATTCCGATTGTCATTATCTGACGGTTGCAAAACACTTTCTAACATGAGTTTTCATTTCATTTGACGCATTTGTGGTAAATTTTATGGAGGCTACCCTGAGGCAGCCTTACCTGTTAGAAGGTTAAAAGAGGCTTTCCAGAAATAAAAAAATAAATTTTATATGAAAAAAAAAACATTAAAAAGTATAAAAAATCACAAAAAAAAAATGTTTGCCTGAAACAGCGCTTGAACTCGGACCCTTCCGACTATAAAGTTTTTTAAACAAACCGTTATTATTTTTATGAAATAAATGCTTTGCGAGTACTTAGAATATTAAGCCTTGGATAATTTCTGACTGGAGAGCACTGGTAAAACACTATTTGCCAACGTTGCCATAGTGGTCTCAGCCTATTCTTTTTCAGTAGACCACTGAAATTATTGTAAAACAAATACTGGAGAAACGTTTTTTGGAAAAGCTGGTAAAGTATTTTAAACAAGTGTTAGGCCAGTAGTTTATTTACAATTCCTCGGTTCGACAGTGGTAAACCAGTGCTTGATATTTTCTACCACTGGCAGTTTCTGACTGGAAAATTACATAAATTTATTTAAAAGTAATTAATAAACACACACTTAACTATCCACTATAATTCACTGACAAGGGGAGTCTTCCGATGGGGTCTCTCCGATTTCAAAGAAATTTTAATATGTGAAAAATAAAAAAAAAAACCGTATTTTTTTTTAGCGGCCCAATCTCACGTTTAAGGGTTAAAAGGTGGGCTCGAGGTAAATACATTTTGGTATGAAAACATGTCTGAAACTAATAAAATTCAGATTTTTTTGAACGTAGCTTTGAAAAAAAAGCAAAAATTCTGATGCCAATATTGCCTATGTAGTGTGGTAAGGTTGCCATTTAAATAAAATTTTTAAAATATAGTTTAAAAATCTCTTTGGAAAAACTTCCATAAAAGAGGAACAATTACGAATATCGAAAAAGCTCATGCAGCCCCTTGAATAGGCATTAATGTATATATTTTTTAGCTTAATTCGACTATAATTCTTAAATATCCAGTTTTAATATACTGAACCAAAAGTCATAAGTGAAATGAACATACAATTTTTGTTAACTTTTGACAAATTTTGTTGTTAAATCAACAATTATTTTATTCAAATTGATGTGCATTTTTATAAAACCTGCTTTTAGAGTGTAGCGTCATTATTCATGTAAGCGTGTGAAAGTCATTTAAAAAATTAGTAAAAATTAATAAAATTATGTTAAATGGGGTTTTACAAAGGAATTGAGAATTATTAAATAAATAAATAAATATTTTTAAATAAATTTATGTAGTTTGATATTGTTTTATGTAAATTGTACTGCCATTACTTAATTTGTTTATGTAAGTGATCATCTGCAATAGTGAAGAAATGTAATTATATAAAACAAAAAATTTAATTAATTAATTTTTAATTTAAATTATAAATAAATTTATGTGTTTTGTAAATTTAATGTTTCATGTGTTTTAAAAATAGGGGTTTGGGTACGTACTACCCCAGGTAAAATTTGGGATGGTACAAAAAACGAAGAGTTTTCAAAACGTTTGTTTTTGATGGTACTAAAATAAAAGCGTTTCCAAAGCGATAATTGCAAATAATACGAAAAAAAAAGCATTTAAAAAACATTATTTTGGATTGCTATTCGAACGTTCGGACAAAGTATTTTAGGAAAACTTTTTATACAAAATTACAAATATTTGTGAAATAAAAACACTGTAAAAACATTGGTTCAAAGCGTTTTTCCAACGTTTGTAAAAAGTACTTTAGAAGTTCTTATCGTACAAAATTTACAACGGTTTATAAAATAAAACCAATGTAAAACCATTGCGTTAAAGCGTTTTTCTAACATTTGCCAATAGTACTTTAGAAATACTTTTTTTTTTACAAAATATTTTACTGATTAAAAAACAACACTGTCATAAGGGGTCTATCTATATGCGAACTCGGTTTCTTATGCAATTTTTTTATATGCTTTTCTCTTCATGAACCGAGTTCAATAAATCACTCAATATGGCCAGCCCATAATGTAGCGACTCTATAAAGTGTATAGTCCTTGTATATCTTTTATAAAGCACTATATTTTGAAGGCAGATAAAGCAATATTTTAGAGGACTTTTTCAAAACTTAATAAAACGCTAGTTAAACTATTTAAAATTACAATGTTTTGTTACTTTATTTATATTATTTTAATCATATTTTACATGTTTCATTATTATTTATGTAATAGCGTTATAGCAATTGTTTCATTATAGAACTTTGTAAGTATACACTTCACTTCTACTAAATGCATACTAACTTCAGTATAATTTTCATTTAAATTTTTAACATTATACAAACCTATTTCTTTTGATGAGAGTGGATACTGATATACATCATTTATTTCATTATAAGTTTTGCCTTTTAAAAATATATCATCATATTTGTGTTTTTCATTATTGTTAATGCTAAAAATTTAATTAATTACTAGAATATTTCCATTACTAAGTAAGCATACATTATCAGGGTGAGATGTAGTGAATTTAAAACCTTCAATATTTACAAAAGAAACAATACTTTTGATTTTGAGGATTCTAAAATGGTTCCAAGAGCATATTTTGTGTTTTTAAAAATTGGATAAACCAACGGGATATTGTTTTGTACGTTTTTGTTGTGAAAAATGTGCAATTTTCTTTGAATTTGTGCAATAGGATTTTTCGGTGATTTTACAATTGATTTTATAAAGCCTAAACTGTTTTCAAAATCGAAAGCCGAAAAGTGAGATATAGGAGCCCCAATATTAGCTACGTCATCCGTAATATGAATAAGATTATGGATGTTCATTGTTTGCGAATTTGGTCCATAAAAATGTGGCATAAGTTCAACAAATTTCCTTAAAATACGTTTTACATAATCAGTTTTTAACGTCGCTAATGTGGTAGACGACAAAATTCTGCAAGATGTATATAAAAGTAAGAAATGTCTGTACTGATCAGAACTTAAAACATTTTTTAAAACAAGAGCTCTACCATATAATAAAAAAAATCTGAATTGGGTAGCTTTCCAATTTCTTATATCTATTATATCAAATGTTTTCCTTTGGAACTCTGATGTTACGTCATTAGAAATGTTCAAAAAAATTTGATGTAAAACCGCGACACTTTCTTGAGAAACAAATGAATGTGATTTTTTGCAAATTAAATTTTGTAGCAAATATTTGCTAACGCCAATATGCAACATATGCATTTCATCAAGGACTACGAATTTTACTAAATCAAAGTTTACTAGATCTAGAAGCGGACTGTTTTCTTTAGTTAAATGATGACCCGGATTTTTTTCCCCCCTAAATGATCGCAAAGTTCTTTCTTCGCAATTAATTTCTTTAAATACACGAGTGTTGTTAACAGTTTCTCCGTGAACAGTGCATCTTTCGCAAGAATAAAATCCGGTGTGTCCTTTGCAACATTTAATAAAGGCACGAGCCGGCGTTTCGCAGCAAAATGCTAATATTTTAAAATTGAAATATTTTCCATTTATATGAATACCTATACAAAAAAAAAAGTTTAAAATATTTGAATTTAAAAATGTTAATATTCTCAAACATTCATACCATCATTTTGTAAAATGTTAGCTTATTAATTTATATTTTGTTACTTTAAAATATATTTTAATTAAATTCAATAAAAATATTATTTTTCAAAATGTAAATATATAAAATTGTTTAAAATTATTATTCTGATATTTGTGTTGAAAACAATGACAAAGTACTTTAATTGTAGCTTTTTTAACGCTTAGAGAACGTTAAAACTGTAAATTGGTATTTATGAACAATTCATAAAGATCTTTAAAATTTGTCTTTCGAGCGTTTTGACAATGTTCAAAATTACAACCCTCAAAGCGGTTATCATTTGGGTCGTTTTCATATCGCTTAATAACTGTAAGCCAAAATGTTCTGCAAATACTTATTTAACGATTGAAAAAGCATTTCAAAAATTTTGTTTTGAGAACGTTATAAAATACCATCCTCAGACCGTAAATTTGGGTTATCATTTTGCACATTCTCAAAACGCTTTAAATTTGTAATTTGGTATGTTCTGAAAACGCTTGTACCATCATGAAAAATGCTTTTAAAACGTTTTAAAGATTGTATTTTTCTACCTGGGACGTTATAATTTTTAATTTTATTATTTTTTTAACATACTAACCAAAGGCGTAGGTATATTATTAAAAATTAAAATTTATAAAATATAAAAGATAAAAGATAAAGAAATATAAAATTAAAAATTAATTAAGTTTGATATAATTTTTATTAAAAATAAAATGAAAGTTATTCAAGTTTGAGGCCATACTCTATATTTCTTTATTAGGATATTGTCCTAACAAATAATCTATAGAGTTTTTGTTTTCAAATTGATTAATATTTTCAATTGATCAAACTTTCAGAAATGTGTTGATAGATCTATTTCGGGAATTTTCTAGGTTCCCATAATCAGAACACGTTTTGAAAGGAGTGACAATCCTATGCAAAACATCAAACATTCATATAAACTAATTTTTTCACTAAATGAGAACTAATATATGAGCTCGAAATTAAAGATTATCACCATTGATCAAAAATAAATTGAAGACTTATTTGTTACTTGCAGCCTCTACCTTTGGTAGATATATGACACACGCTTTCTGTTTTTTTTTTTTATTTTTTATCAATGGTGATTATCTTTAAATTCGAGCTCATATATAAGTTCTCATTTAGTGAGAAAACTAATTTATATGTATGTTTGATGTTTTTCATGGGAATGTCACTTCTTTCAAAACGTGTTGTGATGATGGGAACCTAGAAAATTCCCGAAATAGATCTATCAACACATTCCTGAAAGTGGACAATTAATAAATTTGAAAACAAAAACTCTATAGATTATTTGTTAGGACAATATCATAGTAAAGAAATATAGAATGTGGACTCGAACTTGAATAATTTTCATTATTAAAAATTAATAATATATAGAATAGATTACATCAAGTACATTGTTAAATTGAATAAAACGCGTTGTTAAAACAACAAAATAACTAATTTCTGTTAATACATTTGACGATATTTCGTCAAAATAACAATTAACAAATAGTTAAACGTCAAAAAAATACATTTACTAACTAATTTGTTAAAATTACTGATAGGTTTTGTTGTTTGTATAATGATCACTCATTCATAAATTTAACACAGTAGTTCGTTGATTTCACATCTGTTTTTCGTTGAGTGTATCACTTAAAACACATTTTTTGGAATAACAAAAATACTGGTCAGTTTTCGGTAATGTTTCGTATACCAGTTAATGCGTCTCCAAAAGCTTTTTTATTTGGTACCCCATTCGTCTAAAATATTTAATTTTTCATTTCATTTATTAATTCAAAAACTAAGCCCATAGGGCCAAATATAGTTCATATTCTACTATAAATTTTTACAAAAAAAAAGAAATAAATTAATATATAAAAAATGCCTAAAATAAATTAAATTATAACTAAAGTTTAGCGGTCCAAAATGTAGCAATAAGAATTTAAAAAACAAATAATTATAAATTATCAAAATTATAGTGAGTGATTAAAACATTGCCTTAGTTTGCGCTTAAACGTAGCACTTGCAAAAACAAAGCTTTTAAGATGTCTAGGTAACGATATCCAGACTCTAGTTATACTCACATTAAAGGATCTCTCGTATATAGAAGAATTTATATGATAAAAACTATCTGAGGGTTTCTACTCGATGTTGTAAATCTAAAGTTTACAAAAATGTAACCAGGACAGTTCTTTCTAATTAGCTCGTAAAACAATAGCAAGATTCTCAGTTTTATAAAATTCTCAAAAGAAAAACCGAGAAAAAAAAACAAAAAAAAAAATCGGAAAAAACGCTATCTGTAATAACAGTTTAGCGTTTGTTAACATAACTTTCGCAAACTTTTTTTTACTAAATTATTGTACACGTCATTTTTTAATCTATTTACATAATATACTAAAAGATGAACTCATAGGTCGTCCATTTCACTATGTTGTCATAGAAATTTAAGGCACATTTCACGTTTTTCCTCACTAACCGAACTTTCTTTTTTTTTCTTTTTTAAACGAAATAATTCTTCAGATTTTTCTTTTTGCTTATGCACAAAATGCTTTGATCGATTGTGAAATGGGATGATAAATTGTGCAAAAAATGGTCAAATATAGTAAAAACACTAATTTACTTGTTAATACTGCACATTTATTTTCCAATTTTGATACCCGAATACTAATGAAGGTCTTTTTTGTATTTAACATAAAAAACTAAGATAACATATTTGGTTTTTAAAATTTTATGTATGAAAACTGCGTTAAAACGTGCAAAAAAGTATAATGTAAATTCGCGAAAAATCTGTCCCATAATTGAAAAAACTGGGTAAGCCATTAAAATCAGCGTGGGCGAAATATTGGATCAACGGTTGGTAAACTTGTTTTCGCTTTTAGGGGTCAATTTTGTAGGGCTACTGTCCTTAGTGGAAATTTACAAGTGTACATGCATGTTTTGTATTACCGTATGGTAGCTACAGGGTGTTATGGGTTAATACTAAAAGTTTCTTATTAGAATGTCTAGTTTATGAACAATGATTAAATTTAAAAAGTTTTTTAACAAACATAAAATTTATAATAACTAAACTAAGAAAATAAAATTATTAACATTCAAGTTTAATATAATTTTTATTAAAAATAAAAATTATGTTTTTTCGACTTTTAATTGTGCAATGCAAATGAAAATTATTCAAGTTCGTGGCCATACTCTATATTTGTTTTTAAGGATATTGTCCTAACAAATAATCTATAGAGTTTTTGTTTTTAAATTTATTAATTGACCATTTTCATTGCACAATTAAAGGTCGAAAAAACATAATTTTTATTTTTAATAAAAATTATATCAAACTTGTAAAAAAGACAAAGTACGGTCTTGTTTACTCCCCCTTTACATCTTGTTTTGCAACAAAACAAGAGTGAAAATAAAAAGGAGAATAAAAACAAAAATCGTGTATTGTATATCTTCCAAAGGTAGAGCTTGCACATAACGAACAAGTTTTCAATTTGTTTTTGATCATTTTTTATAATCTTTAACTTCGAGCTCATATATTAGTTCTCATTTAGTGGGAAAACTAGGTTAAATGAATGTTTGATGTTTTGCATGAGATTGTCACTTATTTTAAAACGTGTTCTGATGATGGCAACCTAGAAAATTCCCGAAATATATCTATCAACACATTACTGAAAGTGATCAATTAAGAAATTTGAAAACAAACACTCTCTAGATAATTTGTTAGGGCAATATTCTAATAACGAAATATAGAGTATGGCCTCGAACTTGAATAATTTTCATTTTCAATACCAATAAGATATCATGATACAAATGCCGACACGATTATACTCAAATTATCGGTAATTTTATGAAGATTTATGTATATTCTTAAAAAAAAATTTATGATTTTGCGATACAATTTCAAAAAATTAAGCAAATTATACAAAAAAAAAATGGTATAATGATGTACAAATATAAACCGCAATATTTCAAAAACTAAAAATAAACAGATTTCGATTCAGTGTACGTACATAGGTCTATGTGTGTGGATGTGTTTCAAAGCCAGGTTTTTTTTTTGCCGTTGAGCAGTGTCATTAGAAAATATCTCAAGAAGACCAACACTTTTAACACAGTTATTGATTGTTTGTGATTTGATTAAGTTTGAAAATGAAGTAAAAAAAAAAACAATTTATTAAACGCAAGAAAAAGAACACAAGAATGGAAAAAGTTGAAGAAAAAAAATTACGAAATCTTTTTTGTAATATTTGCCTTTATCAATTTGGTTAAGTGATGTTCAATAAGTTTTTTTTTCCTTTTCGTTTCATTCTTATAAAGCGTCCATAAGGCGACACACACACACAGACAACGGCAGCATTAAGAGTCCTGTATATATACACTAACACAATTTCACAGTCATACAAATTAAAACTCAAAGAGTTTTTTTATTTTAAAAAAATATTTTTTTAGGAGCGAACCCCTTCTTTATTGTTTAAAACTTAATTACTAACTGAACTTATAACATTAAATATAATATTAATATACCCTAGCTTAATACCTACATACCATCGCCTGATGCAATTCCCGGTATTTAATATTGCTGGGTAATCGTATTACTTGTGAGAACGGATGTTCAAACATGCCACGAGTTTATGCTGTAGACATATCGTCAGCATAATTGTTTGTTGTGTTGTTTTTATTTAGTTATTTAGTTATTTAGGTTTTTAACGTATGTAGCGTTAACTCCTCCCTTCTTAAGAACAATTGCCCACAATTGTTTTCTCTAGAAATATGGTATATCATTCAATCTCACATTTGATGAATTTGCGTAACCCTTGGGTTGAATGTTGGTTAATATTACTGATGGGGCAGAATGTGGGTATAATTCTGACATATTTATTTCGGCAACTTTTGTTTTTCTCAACGTTCTGAATTGATGAAAGATTAAGCAGCAAATGATGCTAAGAAGAATCATGAAGAATCCAGTTGACACTCCATTTACCAATGTTCCAAATTTTACCGTTTGGATTTCATGTGTATTGTTGAGATGAAGTTCGCTTAGGCTTTCGATGGTTAAAAGATTTTCAAATTTTCCTTCTAAAGGTGTCGGTTGTAGCGCCGCCTGTATGCTCTTTATATGCGGAGCTTCAAGATTTCGGTATATTTTGTTTTGTGCCATAATTGTGGTGTTGTAAAATTTTATTAGAAAAGTGCCTGATAAGTTATGTTTAGCATTATCGATTATTACCGTATCGTTGAATTCATTAAACAAGATGACTCCTGGGAATATTTCTTCTATCTGAGGGATATGTTGATTGTTGCTATAGTTGCAGGATGATGGTAGGCTTTTGATTATATTTGGTATGCAAGTATTATTACTTAAATTTATTAATTGATTATTATTACAAATTTTTATATAATCATATTTTAAACAATTACTTTTCATTGCAAATATTTCATTATCATTTTTTATAACTTCATTAAATGGTAAATTTATAATTTTCTTATTTTTCTTAACAGCGCGTATTACAATATTTTCGTAAATTTTTTCATTTGTTAATGGTATTTTTATAATATAAAGTATTATTGAATTCTTATACATGATATCAACCTTGGCGTATTCCACCGCCTTTTCTGGAGATGCAAAAGGCATTTTCTCCTGTTCCAATTTTTCTAAAGCTAATTTAATTTCCAATTTATTCAAAAGTATGGAGTTGATTACTCCGTTTTTAGCCCATTGAATGGCATATTTTATATTTATTATTTGCTCTTTTACGAGTCTTATTCTGTTTTGTAAATTTATTAATATTTCATCAATTAGACCATCGTCTTTGCGTATGGCATTAGACATTTCATTAACTAAATTTGTTAAGTTATTTATTCTATCGTTTATAGATTGATTTATTACAATTTGTTTATTATTATTTTTATTTAATTCACTTAAATTAAATTCTAGGATTTCGAAATCATCGTGGTCTGGAGTGCCAGCGATGTATTTCCATGCGGTACCTATCATATTAAAGGATTTTCTTTTTCTTATACTATTATTATCATGGTTTTTAACATTATTTTCATTATTATCATTTAATTTTAAGGGAGTTATACTTTGGGCTAATTCCAAAGTTTGGATAATTTCTTGTTTAAGGATGGGATAAAAAAGGTTGGATTTTGGGATGTCGATCGTATTTATTCTCCTTGCAGACTACACAATTTTTTATTAATCTCAAAATTTTATTATTCATGGATGGAAAATAATATTTTCCGATAATTTGGGTTTTGTTTTCTCGAGCATTTCTATGTGCTCGATTATGCGTGCGCAAAATTATATTTTCCTGCTCTTGTTAACTAATAACATCCTCAACTTGTAGTTGAGTAAACCTTATCTTATAATTGTTAAAATGGGAAGGGTAGATCTCCTGAATTTTACCCATAATACGCTCATTAGTTTTAATACAGTTAATAACAGAGGGATTTAAATATCGTTTCAAGATTCGTACTAGATTATCTGAATCGTAGCTTTGTTCCGTAATTATATGTCTATGATATGTTGGAAACACTATTTTAAACTGGTATGACTGCGTTTGATCCTGATTTAGAAAAATTTGATTTTTGAAAACGTTAATAGGGACTTCTACAGAGTATATTAAATTATGAGCGGAACTTTCATCGCTGTGTTCGCTAGATGTTAGAGTGTTTATTTCCGCCTGAGGAATTCTTGATAGGGCATCAGCAACAACGTTTGCTTTTCCCGGTTTATAGTGCAATTCGTAATTATATTCCTCTAGAATTGCCTTCCAGCGCTTCATCTTACTGTTGTTGTTTTTGTTACTTAACGCGTAAGTAAGTGGTTGATGGTCGGTATAAATGTTTACTTTAGTAGTGCCGTACAAATAGTTTCTTAAGGAGTTCAGAGACCAAATAATTGCCAACATTTCCTTTTCGTTAGCGGCATAATTTTCCTCTGTCTTACTCAGAGTCCTAGATATGAAAATAATAGGTTTGTCGTCCTGCGAAAGCACTGCACCAATGGCAAAATTTGATGCATCGGTCGTTAATGCGAAATTTTTTTCGAAATTTGGGTATGCTAACATTACATCCCCGGAAACAAGAGTTGATTTTATTTTATTGAATGCTGAAATAGCATTTGAATCTAAGTTAATTTTAATTTTCGCAGACTGATTTTTGGACATACGTCCTTCCTTCCCCCTTAAAAGGGATGTCAGGGGTTTTGCGAGTTTAGCGTAATCTCGAACAAAACGACGATAGTACCCCGACAGACCTAAAAATGATCTTAATTCTTTTAGTGTCTTGGGTGGTGGAATTTTGGATATAGCATCAGTTTTTTCTGGATTCGTGGTTATTCCTTCAGAAGAAATTATAAAACCAAGAAATTCTACAGATTCTTTAAAAAAATGACATTTGTCCAATTGGACCTTCATGTTAGCGTTTTCGAGAATTCCGAAAACTTTTTCCAAATGGTGGATATGATCGTCCTCAGTTTGGCTAAAATGATTATATCGTCAATATAAACGAAACAACAAACTCCGATACATTCACGTAATATATCGTCAAGAGCTCGTTGAAAAATGGAAGGGGCGTTTTTCAACCCGAAAGGTAATCTCGTATATTCATATTTTCCATTGTTAATGGAAAACGCTGTTTTCTCTATATCGGATTCTTTCAAAGGAATCTGATGAAAACCGCTTTTCAAATCGAGTACAGAAAAAAATTATTCCTCCCTAATTGCGAGAGAACTTCGGTTATATCCGGAATCGGATATCTGTCCGCTATAGTTACCGCATTCAGCTTTCTATAGTCAGTTACTACTCTATATTGTTTATTACCTGCGGAATCAGGTTTTTTTTTGCACAATCCATACAGGTGAGTTGTATGGTGACCTAGATGGTCTAATGATACCATCACGAAGCATTTCATGGATTTGCTTTTCCACTTCTGCTTTTAATGCCATGGGATATGGGTAATATCGTGTATAAACGGGTGCATCATTACTGGTGCGAATCTCACCAACTACCTTGGTAGTATAGGTTAATTTCCTGTTCGGTTCAGCAAAAAGCTTAGGCCTTTTTGTGACCAAACTATCAATACTTCTTTTCTGTTGCTCTGTCATATGTTCATCCCTTATGCTTATTGCGTTTACCGAATGAGATTTCTTTTGAAAAATTTTAATCTTCATTCCGTTTTCAATCGTCATATAATTTTCCCTAGTATAAATGACTGCTCCCAATTGTTTAAGAGTGTCATTTCCCAAAATTCCATGAAAGGATTTCAACGTGGGGAGAATATAAAATTTAAATTTTGTATCATGATTGCCAAAAAGATTGATAAATGTATGTTCTTTTATCTTTACGTCTCCTGCCACTGATCGAGCAATGAAAGGATCTTTATTCGGAAAAATTTCTTTGGGCAAAGATGGTTGAATATAATTTTTTGGTGAACCTGTATCTATTAGAATATTTAAAATTAATCCACTCTTCGTTTTAAATTTTATATATGGTAACGAAGAGTCCGTTAACCTAAAAAATGCAAGTCGCTAAAATCCATCGGTTGTTCTTCCTGTGAAATGACTTCCTCAGGAAGGGATTGAAAATATTCCTGAGCATCTTGGATCTCAGAATTTTTTGATGTGTAATCATCATCACAAGATTCCACTGCCGCATTATTTGTATCAATATGATAGGTTCTCTGCATCTTTTTCCTTTGAGCTTGGAAAGATGGAGCAACCGGCCTCTTACCAAGAAGGTCGCCAGGTTTTGGCCTATTCATGTAATTTACTCTATTAGAGCGCATGCTCGAATCTACTTCCATTTGTTCGGGCCTAGCTTGTGGCTTTGGCGCAAAAGGACGCGGGGGCGCGAAATGCGCTTGTTGTGGATTGTATCCATTATAATAGTTCTGCGCTGGTCGCACAGGAAAATTGTTATGTCGGTAGGCGCTTACTTGGGGTTGTGGCATATAAGCCAATTGTGGGTAGAAACTTTGCTGGTTCCTCTGTTGAGGATTCCTTTTCGATAAATGTGGTGGATTATTAGAAATTCTCCCAGAAATATTTTGGGCATTGTGCGCATAACTAGTGCGAAAGTTTTGATTCTCTAATTTCAGACACAAATGTAGAGCCTGTGGTAAATCCACTGGTTCTCTTATACCCAAAAGGCGTGGTAAATCGCCCTTAAGGCCTCGTACAAAAGTGTCGAGTGCCTTGTCTCGATATGTTTGGGTCAAAAGTTGTAATGGCTCATTTGACAATTCCATACAACCGATTTTGTTCAATATTAGTGACAAGTGTGTATAGACTTGTTGATAGAATTCTTGAACCGTTTGGTTCCCTTGTACCAAGGATATCATCTGATACTCCAAGGTACGAATATCCCTTTTGTCTGCGTAGTGCAGAGTAAGGCATTTTGAGATAGCTTTCCAATTCAAGGGTGTGTTATAGGATTCAAGGGCAACATCTGCATTGCCTATTATCTTATTACGTATCACGCTAAGGATGCCGTAATATTTAGGGGTGCCCCTGATGGGCTCGTAGATCTGAAGAATGCGATCTACACTTTTCTTCCAGGAGTTAAATTCACCTGGATTTCCAGAGAATTCTCGTAAACAACGGACAACGTCCGGAACTTTATCCATTTCAGAAATATTATTAATGTGGTTTGGATCAATAGTTTGATCCAAAAAATTTGAAAAACCCTGATTAAGATTTGCTGTCGCTTGGACTAGGTTCTGAAACCGTGTTTCGAGAACATTTTGTACAACTTCTGCAATCATTGCAGAATTTATGGGATTTACGGGATTTACAGGATTAACAGGATTAGCGGGATTTAGGATTGGGGGTCTAATAAGATTGTTGGGATTTGCCATTTTGATATAAGGAATTTATTACTTAATATTTAGTCTATTTCAATATATTATTATTTTAATTTCAATTAAATTATCAATTCTTTATCTTAAACTATTACAATAATAAAATAATTCGTTTTGCTTACAATAACATAAACAGGATCATGCTGCTGCTGATGATGAAGATGCTTTATTACAATCGCCTCTTGATGAGTGGTGGTATGATTATGATGATTATCTTCGGAATTAGTATCAGATTTTTTTTAAGGATTATTTATTTCACTTATTGTCACTTTGTTTTTTTTTTCCTTTTTTTATTTCTAGTTTTTGATTGTGTTCCTTTAATTTTTCTTATTATTTTAATGTCCTTTTTCTTAATTTAAAATTTATTGAAAAGATTTTATGTTTCACTTATTTATGAATAATTTTCACTTAGTATTCACTTGTTCTATTTCTAGTTTTTGATTGTGTTCCTTTTTTAATATTTAATTTTTTATATTATTTTAATGTCTTTTTTCTTAATTTAAAATTTATTTAAAAGATTTTATGTTTCATTTATTTATAATAATTTTTAATTTGTTTTCACTTGTTTATGTTAAAGTTAATTAAATTTTTTCATTTCACTTATTTATTAATAATTTTTAATTTGTGTTCATTTGTTTAATTTAAAGTTAATTAAAATTTGTTTTATTTCACTTATTTATAATTTATTAATAATTTTTAATTTGTGTTCACTTGATTAATTTAAAGTTAATAAAATTTTTTTGTTTTATTTCACTTATTTCTAATTTATTTATTAATAGTTTTTAATTTAAAGTTAATTATAAATTTTTTATTTCATTTATTTATAATTTATTTATTAATAGTTTTTAATTTAAAGTTAATTATAAATTTTTTTATTTCACTTATTTATAATTTATTTATTAATGATTTTTAAATTTTTGTTCACTTATTTATATTTAAATTTAATCGATTACCGTAGGTGAAGCGGCTGATATACAATATCGTCCCTTTTACCATTTGGCTACTTGGGGGCCTCTTTCTTCACACTTACTTCGGATTTTTAGAATGTTACTTCTTTATTATTTTTTATTTGTTCTTTATCTTAATAATTGTCCGTGAAGCGGCTGGTGTACAACACCGTCCCTTTTGCAACGTAGCTACTAGGGGGCCTCGTTCTTCACACTTCGCGACAAGACTCGCGTGGACACTTAGGAAACCGGTAGGACTTTTTTTTTCTCGATCACTCCGACACAAAGGCTGTTGAAGGCTCTGTGATTTTTCGGTTACACTTACGTGAGGCTATTGAAGGCTCACTGGATTTATTATTTTTTTTTATTTAAAAAATTTTCGAGTGTCCTACCGGTCCCTGCTCGGGCGCCAATTAAAACTCAAAGAGTTTTTTTATTTTAAAAAAATATTTTTTTAGGAGCGAACCCCTTCTTTATTGTTTAAAACTTAATTACTAACTGAACTTATAACATTAAATATAATATTAATATACCCTAGCTTAATACCTACATACCATCGCCTGATGCAATTCCCGGTATTTAATATTGCTGGGTAATCGTATTACTTGTGAGAACGGATGTTCAAACATGCCACGAGTTTATGCTGTAGACATATCGTCAGCATAATTGTTTGTTGTGTTGTTTTTATTTAGTTATTTAGTTATTTAGGTTTTTAACGTATGTAGCGTTAACTTACATATTAACACACACTATATTACTCATTCACTTACTAGGAACGACTGACTTTACTGCTTAAACATTTTAACCATCAATAATCAATATTCATTGATAAAGAAGAAAAGTTTCCGTTTTCGTTATTGTATTTATTAAATTTTGTTTAGAGCTGTTGTTGTTTGTATCTCAGCGGGTAAAACTTTAACGGTCAATTGGGAAAACTTTACACTTATATAACATTAACAGTTATTCTTGCTACTATTGATATTGTTATTACTTTAACTTTTTTTTGTTTTTGCTGTTTAACACAATGGACCTGAAACGATTTGTTAGGCAAAGTAAAATGGTCTTTTGTTTTTCATCTTAAAATATATTATAATATGTGATTGTATATGATGTCATCCATGACCACATCTTATTATATGTTTCTTATGTGGAAACATATATAACGATATATTATTATATATTGACCTTTATATAATCAAATATTAATCAAATAATAAGATATGGTAGATCTATTGTCATATATAATAATACATTCTCATATATAACACAATATGTTATCATATATGTTGACATGTAAGCTATAATAATATACACTGTCTTATAAAAAATGTTTTTATGTGTGGTATAAGATAAGCATATCTTATACCACACAATGTAATTCCAGATATATTTATATGTGACATTAAATGATGTAAGATATAATTATGTAAGATTTCATATATAACACAAGATTAACAATTTAGTTTGAGGTATGATTATATATGGTCATATTTTGGGATCCATTATAACGTTTTTTTTTCAACTAGTGCTTATTTCGTGAATGGTAACACTTAGCTCATGTCTGATTTGACAGATAATTAGATTTATCCTTCCGCTGAACGAATATGGTCCGGTCCGTATGTTCATTGTCTTGTGAAAAAAGTGAAAGAAACTGGCATCCTCATCGATAAACCAAAGCGTGAAAAGCCAAAAACAGTGCGTACACCCGAGAATATTGAATATATAAGTGTGCGTGAAGCGCCATCAACATCAATTCACCGTCGTTCTCAACAATTGAACATTTCGGAGAAATCATTGAGACGAATTTTGCATAAAGACCTTGGTATGACGCCATACAAAGTCCAATTGGTTCAGGAGTTCAAAAAAAAAGTTATTTGGCGGACCCTTTATCTTAAATATGATATTTTTCAATCCCCCAATTTTGAGATCGATTTTAATCTTATTTAATCCAGTAATAATTTTGAAGGATCTAATCGGATATTACTGGTTATCCCAATTTTGAGATAAACTTGGATAAGAATAAATATCGATCTATATCAAATTAGATCTGATTTTGTGTTTGAGATGTAACTTTTTTTTGATCGAGAATTAAATATGATATTGTTAAAAATAGGATTTTCTATAAATAATATTTATAATTCCCAAATTTAAACTAAATTTCTCACAATTGCATGTTATACTCGAAATACTCGAATATAGAAATTTCATATTCATTGTGTTTGTTTCAGAAATCTACCGCATAGTGCGAATTTATTGTATATCTATTGTACTTATGGGTTTTGTACAAGTACTTGGCGTTTGATTATATTTTGAGATTTTGTTTCCATCTTGTATTTTTCTTATAATTCCTTTAACCGTATATTTGGCATATATGAGGTATTCCAAAAATGTTCGACACTTTGAGGCAAAATATTTTCAAGCATTTTCCCTCAGTGTTAATCTTTAACCCTCAGTTTTATCTTTAAAGGCGCAAAATTACAGTTTTGGCTTGGATTTAATTCAAGTTACCGGCGTTGTGGTGTAATGGTTAGCGCGTTGGACTTTTACACAGAAGGTGCCGGGTTCGATCCCCGGTGCCGGCAACATCAAAATAATATGTATGAGTTTTTTCTATCCCTCATACGTATCGCAATGTCCACCTTCGGTGTTCCCATAGCAATTAACCCCACCGAAGTAAAATAATGAATCAGGGCTATGAACCAAAAAGCTTCAATAAGTTCGCCAGCTCTTCATCAGGTGGCGAGCAACAACTGTTCTAAGAATTATCATCTCGCGCAATTACAGTGTTGCCATGTCTGAAGCCCTTCATCTTTCCCCACCTTTCATCTCTATACTATCCCTTTCCAAAGAAAGCAACACACTAAATATAGGAAGTATTTCCTGAGTGTTGCCTCTCTTTAAAAAAAAAAAAAAAAAAAAAAAAAAAAAAAAAAAAAAAAAAAAAAAAAAAAAAAAAAAAAAAAAATTTATAGATCACAGTGGCGGATTCACCCATAGCTTTTGCGAGGTGATAATTTTTAAAAATGTTTGCAATTTTTTTTGTAAACACTTTAAGCGATGTTGACAATCGATTCGAATATCGGATTTAGTAAAGAGTTACTGTTTGTTACGGTTTTTGTATCGCTAGCGGTATTTTATTCGGAATCGTTGTTACCAAAATGTCGATATAATTAAATAAATTTACAAAAAAAAAAAAATTAAATCGTTTTTATAATAATTTATTAAATTAAGTTTGATATAATTTTTATTAAAAATGAAAATTATGTTTTTTCGAACTTTAATTGTGCAATGAAAATGAAAATTATTGAAGTTCGAGGCCATACTCTATATTTCTTTATTAGGATATTGTCCTAACAAATAATCTATAGAGTTTTTGTTTTCAAATTTATTAATTGACCACTTTCAGGAATGTGTTGATAGATCTATTTCAGGAATTTTCTAGGTTCCCATCATCAGAACAAGTTTTGAAAAAAGTAACAATCCCATGCAAAACATCAAACATTCATATAAACTAGTTTTCTCACTATATGAGAACTAATTAATATATGAGTTAATTAGTTCTCATGTTCTCATGGGAGCTGGCAAAGTTGGATGCAGATCCACTTTTTTTATCGGGAAATTGTGTTCAGCGACGAAGCTCATTTCTGGTTGATTGGATACGTGAACAAGCAAAATTGCCGTATTTGGTGTGAAGAGCAGCCAGAAGCATTGCAATAACTGTCAATGCATCCCGAAAAATGCACTGTTTGGTGTGAATTATGGGCCGGTGGCTTCATTGGGCTGTACTTTTTCAAAGACGACGAAGGCAGGAACGTTACTGTGAATGGCGAGAGGTATCGTGCATGATTACAATTTTTTTTCCACCCAAAATGGAAGAGCTGGACTTGGGTGACATGTGGTTTCAACAAGACGGTGTCACACAGCACGCAAAACAATGGCCCAATTGAGAGGAGAGTTCAGTGAACAGTTTATTTCACATTTGCGGCCAATCAATTGACCGCGTAGATCGTTCGATTTAACACCTTTAGTGGGAGTTGTGGTGTAATCGTTATCGCGTTGGGCTGTTACACGGATGGTCCCGGGTGCGATTCCCGGTGACGACGACATCAATTTAGAAAAATAATATGTATAAGTTTTCTATCACTTATATGTATCGCTACACCCACCTTCGGTGTTCCCATAGCACTTAACCCCACCGAAGTAAAATAATGAATCAGGGCTATGAAACAAAAAGCTTCAATAAATTCGCCAACTCTACATCAGGTGGCGAGCAACAACTGTTCTAAGACTTATCATCTCGCGCAATTACAGTGTTACCATGTTTGAAGCCCTTCCTCTTTCACCACCTTTCATCTCTCCACTATCCCCTTTCCAAAAAAGCAATACATTAATTAATGGTTAAAAAAAAAATAATTAAAGAAAAAAAGTATTTAACGCCTTCAGACTATATTTTGTGTCTGTAGGGACAAGCCCGCAACGGTTGACGCACTGGAAGCCAATATTGAAGAATTTATTCGTGAGATACCGGCCGATATGTTGGAGAGAGTATGCCAAATTTGGACCCTACGTATTTACCATTTGAGGCGTAGCTGCTCTCAACATTTACATGAAATCATCTTTAAACATTGAATTATAGATCGTTATATCGACTCAAATAAAGATTTCATGCATTTCTCTAAATTTTATGTGTGTTTTATTTTAAATCAAATCCGAAAGCTCTTAAACAATCACCCTTTATTAGTTTTTTGATATAAATTAGTGGTTTTTATATAAAATTGCCATTTGTTAGCTTTTTTTTTGACACAAATTTAGCAATTTTTGGCAACGAAGTAAAGAATTATCAATCACTTTTTATTTAAATCTTTAGTTTTTAGATCGAATATTATTTTATTATTGTCAAATTTGTAGTAAAAATTTAATTATATTAAATTTTATGTAGAAACGAGCTAATTATACCCTTAAAAACATTTAAACATGTGAATTTGGGGGATACTAATGGGCCAGTCAGTAATACCAACAGTTGCGAAGTAATGCAAGGGTAAGGAGTTTAACTTATTACCAGGTACCAACCATTACCTGGTAATAAGTTAAACTCCTTACCCTTGCATTATAATTAATAGTTTTGAGGTTCTTTAATTTTAACAATAAAAATATTAAAAACTTACTTAAACTCGCATTTCATAATTTGAGAAGTTGCCAAAGTAACTACACAAAACAACTGTTTTTTTTTTTTTTTTTTTTTTGGTTATTTACTTTTTTTTAGCGAACGTCAAAAATAGTTACTTTACATTTCCCATAGTAAAATGTCTACAATTACAGTTAAAAATTACTATTACTGTTTCCTACGGGAATGACTAACATGTAGTTATGCTTACAATTTTCTGAGTGTGTTAGTTTAGATCTGAAAGATAAAAACTATGAGCTATGAATAACAAAAACTGTTTTAAATTTAAATAATTGTTTTAATTTCTTTAGGTGAACACTTTTCAATATGAAACTTTGCAGGTCCTAGTTTTTGAGCATAGTCTACCAAACCCTATCCATCATTTCTCTCAATTAAAAAAACGTTCAGTTTATTTCTTAACATCTAAAGTCAGTTTCAATAGGTGTCGAAAGTTTTTGAAATTGCTCATATATTTTGCTATAGTTTTACTGGTTGTTCATTTTTATTTTTTTTTTTGTATTTCTTGTGTGGGTATAAAAATGTTTATAAGCGCTTAAATCACATATTTTTTATATTTATTTCTAACGACAAGAAACATTTTCAATGTTACTTTAACTTTTTCAATAAAAATACAAGTAAAAGTTTTTGTTGCTGCTGTTGTTCATTTTCACTTACTGTGATTTCAATTTTTTTTTTTTTTTTTTTTGCAAGACCCACAAGTAAAAAAAAGAAAATAGTTATGACTACATTTATTATTAGAACACTGAGAGAAAAAATAATAGAAAAATTTCCAAGAATATAATTGTAAGTACGCATTATATTATATAGATTCATATAAAGTTGTCGTTTATGGTTTGTAATTCTATTAATTAGCACTTACTCAGTAAAGTTTATTTCAAAAGAAAATGTTTTTGTTTTAAAAGAAATTATTTATTATAACTAGGGTTCGGAAGTGCATGTAAATGCATGACTTTTGTCGTTTGCTGGAGAACAAAATTAATCAAATATCTTTGCAAATCATTAAATTGTCAACAAAATGGCATCGATTTTACATAATGCATATTTTGGCATGTTTTGCTATAAATGCATATTTTACTATAAATGCATATTTTTTTCAATTTTTGTTGCATATTTTGCTATAAATGTATATGTATGTTTTGCTATAAATACATATTTTACTATAAATGCATACTTTAGTATATAAAGGGTCCGCAAATATTTACTGAATATTTTCTCAAATTTCTTTTTTTATTTGAAAGTACAATCTTTCCGGTTAATAATGGAAAATAATTTCATTCAAATGGCTGCCTCGGCTGGCCATGCAGTAGCCTACACGATCGGTCCAATTTTTAAGCACATTATCGAATTATCGATTGTGTGCAGCTGTATGTCACCAATGGCTTCACGAATATTGTCCTTTAAAGCGTCAATTGTATCTGGCTTGATGGCGTAACACTTATCTTTGACGGCGGTGTCAAATCGCAGCTCCGAGGTGGCCAAAGGACATCAGCTCTGCGGCTGATAATGCGATCTTCAAAAACAGGGCGCAAAACATCGAGTGTAGCTTCGGCTGTGTGGCACGTAGCGCCGTCCTGTTGAAACCAAATGTTGCCAATGAACAAAAATTCGTTCAACATGGCCCGATAAAGATCGCCATTGTCTGTAACAGCCACTCCTTGCTCATTTTCGAAGAAAAATGGACCAAATATGCCCTCCGCACCAAACAGTAACTCGTTTTGGGTGTATCGGCTTTTCAATGCATGCGTGCGGGTTTTCTGTGCCCCAAATGCGACAATTTTGCTTCTTTACATACCCGCCAAGATCAAAATGAGCTTCATCTGAAAAGATGATTTTTTTTGGCAAAATCGGCATCTTCTGTAAGTCGATCGCAGGCCCACTTAGCGAAGCGAAAACGCATTGGATGGTCAGTTGGCTTCAACTCCTGAACCAATTGAACTTTGTATGGCGTCAAGGTCTTTATGCAAAACTTATCTCAATGATGTCTCCGAAACGTTCAATTGTTGAGAACGACGGTGAATTGATATTGATGGCGCTTCACGCACACTTTCTACCACAGCAGCAATATTCTCGGGTGTACGCACTGTTTTGGCTTTTCACGCTTTGGTTTATCGATGAGAATGCCAGTTTCTTTCACTTTTTTCACAAGATAACGAACATACGGAGCTGACGGTGCTTCTCTTCTTCCAAAATCCGTACGCAATTTTCGCACACATTCTGCAACATTACCATGATTTTCAAAGTAATGTCGCAATATTTCCCAGCGTTGTTCAAGCGTATACACAACCATATTCGTTCAGCGGAAGGATAAAACTAATTATCTGTCAAATCAGACATGAGCTAAGTGTTACTATTCACGAAATAAACACTAGTTGAAAAAAAAAACGTTAGATGGCGGACCCTTTATTTTGGTAATTTGTGTTGCATATTTTGCTATAAATGTAATATTGCATTGAACCGCTTGTTTTAAAGATTTTTTTTTTTTTATATTACTAAAAACTGTGTTTTTGCACAATTTACATATTTTACATAAAAGAAATGTTTTAAATTTATAAATAATTTTTTTTATCACGAAGAAAAATTAAGAAAAAAAAACTTTTTGGCGTTGATGGTTTTTTTTTTTTGACCACTTTTTTCAGAGAAAAAATAAAAAAAATGTGTTTTAACATTAAAATTGTTAAAAATAAAATCAAAAATAAATCAATATTTTAATATATTTTGTGCATATACCCAACCTGGGTAGGACATAGATATAATAACGCAGAAAAAATCATGTGGCAATTTGCATTCTTTACTATACAAATAAATAAAAAAAAGCTCAAAATCTATTGTATTAAAAAAATACAATTTTTGACATTTTTTAAGGCACTTTTTTAAAAAAAATTTTATTTATAGAAAGAAGCCCGTTGTTATAAAAGCTACGAGATTAAAAGTCCGATACTTCGTTACCGGTAGTTTTATATATCGGATTATATTAGGATGGAAATTTAATTATTTTTTAAATAATTTGTTTCAATAAATCAGTTTAAGTGGATGTTTATGTGATTTGAAGTTTCAGATTTCTACCTTAATGGAATTCCATAGTTCATTAAAGGTGAAATTTCTTTCTTTTAAACCCCATTTATACTAAGATTTTATAAAATTTTTAAGATATATTTAAAAAAAAATATTTTAAATTTTACACTTTTTGCCTATATCGTTTCTGCAGGACCAGACTTGGACGACGTCAATTACATTTGAAAATCGTTCACTTGTAAAATTTTTCTTTATCATTAATAATACCAGACCTACTCTCACATTTATGAGCTTAATCACTTCATTGGAAAATTTGTAAAAATGTTAATACCAAACATGGGGATTAGTAAAAACATCTGGTTATTTAATTACAGGGAAATGAATTAATTACACCCAATTACATGTAATTGAACATAAAAAAGTAATTGGCCTGTAATTAAATACACAGATATTGGAATTATGTCCTATGTCTGGTAATGACAAAATTTAAAACTTTCCAAGGAAGCGTTTAAGCCTACAAGTGTGAGCGTAGGTCTGAAATTATAAATGATATATAAAAATTTCACAAGTGAATGAATTTGAAATGTAATTGCTGTCGCCCAAGTCTGTACAGGACGTTGAGGGGAAAACTTCCTTTGTTTTTGCTCCTTCCTGTAAACATTTTTTAATATCCAGTTTTAGCGGAGGCCTTCACTAAATTAAATGTTCCTAGATTCAACTGTTTATGCTGTGTGCATTCACAAACCAAATTTTAATATCATTACTTTAGCGGCTTTTAGGAGCAGACATTTAACCTTATAAACCCGAATTTAAGCCGTTCTTTTTAGAAGTTCCAAAATATAACTTACCAATGAATTAGCCCATACAACATAACAAATATTTGAAATTTATTTTTATTACTAAAAGGGTATAGGCATGCTGTCAGTGGGGATACTTTTCACCACTCCTAGCAGGGGTTTCCAAAAAAAAAAAAAAAATCCGTCTTAGGGGATGGAAGAACAAACTTATCAAATTATATTTGTTCTCCTTTGTACCAATATTTGTATTACGTCGCTAGGGAAAATTCTAAAAGAAACTTAACAGTAATTTAGGACATTCCAAGGAACATATGATTCAAATTTAAAACTTTTACCCATTAAAGACCCACACACCAAATTTTAAGAACGCCGCTTAAACAATTTTGATAGGCCTGCAAGGGGACAACTGTACGCCTTTTTTAGTTTAAAAATCTATTTTTAGACATATTACCTAACACGCATACGGTTGCCATTCGTACTGTTTTAAACAGTACATGTACTGTTTTTTGAAAAATGTACTGTTTTATTCACAACACATAAAACAGTACGCAAAAGTACTGTTTTTTTTGGATTTGTACTGTTTTTGTACTGTATTTTTGTATATTTTACATATTTTTATATAAACAAGTTTTTTTGCGTGTACAAAGAATACATATTTTTTAAACCATGTTTTTTTTTGTGTGTACAATAGTTTTTTATATAAATTTTTTGAATATCCCTGTATTAATTCCACTTCGTTTCTTTGTACATATGTTTACTTTTCAAGCAATGGATGTTTGTAAACACAATTTTTTTTCATGACACTGCCCAATGCAAAAAGTAATGGCGTCCAAACTAATAATTTTAGCCAATTTGACGAAATTTAGTCAATTTGATGAAATTTAGTCAATTTTACTTCTTTAGAGGATGTAAACTTGACGAAATTTTGTTGATTTGAATAAAATTTGTTAAATCTTAAAAAAAAATTGACAAAATTTCGTTAAAGATCTACAAAAAATTTTTTGTTGATTTTACCTACGCTATTTAGTTCGGTGTATTAACTTATTTTAAGTAAATATGTGATGTATTGAAGTAAAAGTTATGTTAACAATAAATACAAAAATGTACTGTTTTTTTTTTTGAAAAGTACTGTTTTTTTTTTTCATCAATGCACTTTTTTCACTTTTCAAATATGGCAACCCTAAACACGCACCAGGTGCCCGAAATGTGAAAATATGTCACTTCCAATGACAACGCCATATTAAAGTTATATGTCACTTTAATATAAAAAGTTTGATCACCGGACGTGTCACCGCCAGCTGGGGACATATACTGCGAGTCGACCGGCTCATGTCCATTATATAGTAATATATAATAAGGTACATTAAGTATAATGGCATATAAGACAATATAAAATAATATACTGCTATACATACCCTCATATAAAAATTGTTTGAAACAACACAAAGATATATGCAATTAGATACAAATATTTATGCTTTAATATATATGTTTATATGACTATACAAATTAATACATTGAAACATTTAATTGCATTAAATTATATCTGAATATATAAAAACTTTTTTACTCGGGTGTATATAAGTTATATATAGAGTTTTAATCATATTTTTTTAATATTTTCTGTAGAAGAAACATTTTAAAAAATATTGTTTGTTAAGAAAGAGTTTATAAATATGCAATTTAAAATCAAATTTCTAAGCTGATTACATTTTTAACTCATACTGAGATTAATAAATTGAACATAAAGCATGTGTATATTAGGGTTATAGCTTTAGACTTTTTTTTTTTGCAAATATCAAATTTTACCTACCCGTAAAGCCCATAAAAATATAAGAAACATAATATTATTTTTTCGCCGTTCTCAAAAAAGTTCCCGCATAAACCTTTTCAAAGTTCGAGACAATTTTTTTTTGCTTAATTAAACTAAAGATAAATATATATTATATATAAATATATATATATAAATATATTTTGCCAAAATTTTAAAGTAATTTGACTGTAATATATTGATATTAACGTATTGATCTTAAAGTTTACAACAGCTTTAAAATTTTACTACAAAAATTTAGCGCTTAAGTGCATTTATGTTGATCCACAAATGTAACTGTAATGATAAATACGTGAAATTGCACTTCATGTATTAAGATTTTGCTTTACAATGATCCGAAAAAGCGATTTTTATTATTAACCCTTTCACAGCCGAACTACCCATCAAAACCACACATTACCAAATCATGGGTAAAGTAATGTATCGCCATAGGGTTTCACGCATTACATTACACCTTACTCCACTGATGAATTTTACAGGCGATTAGCTTAAAAGTAATGGGTGGAGTCATTACCTTGTAAGGGATAAAGTAACTGGTTACTGACATGGTTACATGTTTTGAAAAAGTAATGTATCTATAAATAGATTTTCATAAAAAAAAAATTTATGAACAAAAATTATTACAAATATTTTTTTTTTTAATTAAATAATTAACGTGGTCACGATGAGATTCGAACCTTGTGGTCTGGTCGCCATCGATACATATAATATTTGGTTGCTTAAAATGTAAATGAATTATTGTGTTACTCTCTCAGGCTTACAAAAAATCAAAAAGTAATGTATCTATAAATAGATATCCAAAAATATATTTGAATAATTACTTTATGTTTATAATTCATGCACTATGTAATTGATGATCGGTAAGTAATTATTTTATGTTTCGAAGTAATGTAAAAGGTAATGAGGTATCATTACAAGGTAATCCATGAGTGTTCAATTTTCGGTAACTCATTACTTTATGTTTCGAAATAAAGCTGAAGGAAAGGAGTATTAATTACAAAGTAATGCATTATGTAACCCATTGCCAGTAACTCAATCCTTTTTGTAGGAAAATAATGATACATGTAAGCAGTACACATTACAAGGTAATGCATTACTTTATCGCATTACCAAAGCTTTCCTGGGTTAAACTGCTGGAAAATTTGAATTTTTTTTTTCGCGGATTCAGGTTTATTGCCCCAACAAAGTGTTGTCAAAAATATTTTTTCCAACTTCTTGTGTGAATAAATCTATGGGACATATATATACGATTGGTCGTCAACGGTCAAAATAAGTGACCTCACCCAGTAGCGAAAGGCGTCTGGAGTTTATTTTCATTATCTTGTGTACGTCATACGAGGGCGGATTAATAAGTCCGTGACTTTTCGAATGAAACACAGTTTTTTTGTGCTCAATACACTTAGCTCAATACACTTAGTCCAACGTTTTCTCCAATTTTTGTATCCCTTCCAAAAAATAGGATTTTTCGAGGTCCATAAAATAGGCATTTGTTTGATCAATAATTTCATCGTTGTAGCTAAATCTCTTTCCACCGAGCCATTTCTTTAGGTTTGGAAATAGGAAATAGTCACTGGGGGCTAAATCCGGAGAATATGGCGGTTGAGGTACCAATTCCTAGCCCAATTCATGGAATTTTGCCATTGAGACTGCACACGTGTGCACCCGTGCATTATCTTGATGAAAAAGAACTTGGCGATATGGGGTCGTTTTTTTTTAAATCCTCGTTAAATTAGTCCAATAAGTTGGCATAATATTCCCCGTTTATTGCTTTTCCCTTTTGAAGGCAATCGATGTGGATTATCCTTTGTGTATGACAAAAAACCGTTGCCATCACCTTATTCGCCGACAAACTTACCTTGGCGTTCTTCGGAGCCGGTTCACCCGGAGAAACCCATTGCGTAGACTGCTGCTTGGTCTCCGGAGTGTTGTAATGGCTCCATGGCCGAAAAAAAGTCATTCGAATTGCGGTTAAACAACTCCAAACAATCCTTTGAAGTTGTCTCAGGATTACGTTTATGGCCAATTGAGAGCAAACGCGGCACTCATATTGCAGAGAGATTTCTTAAAACCAACTGATCTTTTAAAATCGAAACCACACTGCCATATGAAAAAAAATAATGTTTAATGAGCACTCGAAATTCAATTTTTTCCATTTAAAAAAATCCACGAGGTTGTATGTTTTGAGCAGCTGTTAAACTCAAAGTAAATGACAGAACTTGCTCAAAATTTGACAGTAGTCTATTAACAGGTGGTACTTAATGGGAGCAGTGTTGCATTTCATATAACTGCGAGGGAAGTTCGAAAAGTCACGGATTTATTGATCCGCCCTCGTACAACACACAATTTTTAATTTTTTAGCTGTGTTTATTACAAATATTCCAACATTTTTAAAATAGCTTGAGTCGTATATCGAGTTCTGAATATAGTCGTTAAATATCTGTTTTATACGATAATTCGAAATTGTGAAGCGATAGACAAATTTGGAGACGAGATTTTATAGATAAAAATCTGTAAACAGCACTTTATATAAATAAAATCAAAGAAAACTTGCTTTAATTTCCACACGAACAAAAAATAAAAAAACTGAACAAAAACCTCTTTTTACCTTTGACGACTAATGCGATTTCCCATCTTGTTTCAGTGTCCTGTAGGAGATGGAAAATTGTCTCAATATTTCTTGCAACTTGAAGAATTGAACCATGTTTTACCTAAATTTCGATTCTCTATGTCCAGTAGTGTCCGAGAAAATGTGTACCAAAAATTATGAAAAAAAATATTCATATTTTTTTAACTTTGGGGTCACCCTATTCGGCTCTTAGATCATACTGGTCCAAGTGGTACATACCACGCCGGGAAAAATTGATACATCGAAAAATAAAAAATGGGACATGTATAAACCATTCGTCGTTAAAAAGTTAATAAAATATTGCCCATCATGTGGTGATTAGTAAACAGGGTGTAAAAAAAAGTTATAACCCTAGTGTTTATAAAGTAGCAAAAGATACTTATAAATATATATTTAGATGCATAATATTTGAATTTATAAATTTTGTAAACGTACTTAAAATTTGCTAAGCAGAAAAATTTCCATAATTTTTAGATATACACAACGATGGCTTAAAGTAGAAAGGTCCTAACTTGATTTTTTATTGCTTTAAGTTAAATAAAAAATAACTTAATAAAATCTACAAAACTTTGAATACCAAAATTCTTTAAAATTTCTCTCCAAATTAGCAAAAATAAAATGAAAATTAGCAATTAAAGATATTTTATACCCAAAGTTTTTTCGATTTTATTGAGTTTTTTACTTCTTATAAAAAGGTGTAAAACTCAAGTTAGGGTCTTTCTACATCAAGCCAATGATGTATTATTTTTTGCTTATATTTATTATAAACCCCCTTACAAGTTTGTTTTGTTTTCATTTCCTTTGCATTAATTAATCCTTAACCTTATAGTGCACCAGACTTACTTTACTATTAAGTTTTTGGATCGAATCTTCTTGAAAAAAATACAATTTAGTACATTTTTAGTTTAAAAATTTTTTATGAATAATAAAAAAAAAAAAATAAAATTGGAACAAAACAAAATTTAAAAAAAAATTACAAAAATATTAATGGTTCAGCCAAAGTTCGAAATTTTTGAAAGTGATAATAGTTTTGGTACAAATGTTTTCTTAGTGAAATGTGTAGATTATCCACAACCCCGATTTTCTTTGACAATTCACTTTCGTTTATGAATATTTTCAGTTCTTGAAAAGATTGACAAATGCTTTTGTTGTTGGCTTTTTGTGCAAAATTCCTTGTTTTAATTTCATGCTAAACAAAAATCCATTCATTTAAGGGTTAATAATTATGTTATTTATATCAAGATCATACAATTTGTAAAGGACTTTGTTAGATATGTTACTTTTTAGTTCTTTTGAATTCTAAAAATTTGATTCAGTAAAATTCTGTTGGTAACAAAATATTATGAATTAAGGCGCCTCAGAATATGTTTAACTGTTAATCCTCCTAAATATACAACAGCGTTGATATTTGTTCTTAAACATTTCAAACAATTTCAAACGAGTCGCAAAATGAACAAAGTATACTATAAAACACCAAAAAACAACATCCTTTGCAGCTAGAGTTTGCAAATTCCCGAACTTTTTCATTTTCCGGGATTCCCGATATTTTATTTTGATTATATATATTTTTTTTTTGCACACTAGAGTAACAGCTTTTTTTTTTTTTTTGTTTGCTAAATTTTTGCTGCATTTTTACCTACACGTGATGGACAATGATGTATTAATAATAGAAATCGCATAAAGTGCATTTCCTTAAAATGCATTTTTTCATTTTTTACTTATTGTGTTCATTATTTTGCGAATTTTGATGTCTATATCGTGAAACAACGCTTTAATCTGTATGATCACAATCCGCGAAACACGTCAAATTTGAAAACGTTTGTGTACTTTAAGTTGGATATGCATCGTTATTGTCTAATTACACACAGAGAAATAAAGTTCCAACCGAATTGAAAAGTGTATTTTAATAGTAACAACTTATAAATTCAGTTAGAACGACTATATTTACATAAGATCAGTAAATATTTTGGGTGCTGCAACTAAAATTCAGTTAAATTAACAGAATTTTGTTGTGAAAACTAGTGATCAGTTGTACCAACCGACTGAAATTCGTAATAACAGAATTAGAGTCGTAGTAACCAAATTTCAGTTGGCAAATTGCTAAATTTTTCTCTGTGTGTACGTTAAATTTTTAGCTAAATATTAATTTTTAGTTTAATTAAATAAAAAAAGGATTATGCGGAAAACTTTTTGAAAACCGCGAAAAATAAAATTACTTTATATTTTTATGTGCTAGTATACGTCTAGGGTAGCTAAAACTTGGTAAATGTAAAAAATGTAAAAAAGTTTCAACTTCTAATAACCCGATTAAAATTAATATGATGCTTTATATAATCATACGAAATTTAATGTGAGTCTTAATACAGTTTTATCCGAGAAATGGGCATAATAATTAAATAACATCCGAAAAATGACGCGATACAATTTAATACGATTTTATATAGCGGTATAAATTTATATCTATCCAGTTTTTGATTTTAAAACGTCATGAAAATTCGAAATATCTATTAATCCTTTTAGACTTTAGCCGCTTGCAAAAGGTTTACAACTTTATAATTTGTAACAAATTCCATAGCATTTGGAAATTTTATTTATAATAAAATTGTGTTTTTTTTAAATATGATATAATATCAAAATATATATTATTTTGCAATGTCTAGGTATATAAATATATCGTAATTATTAATCGGATTAGTTTTAGCGTATTCTAAATGCAATATACAATTATGCGCAACTATATATGACATCATATTAAATTTTTTCTACGAAATTAATTTTATATATGAATTTATATAATTATGTCCGGTTAAATGCACTGGCAGACAAAACCTTATAAGTGCATATAAAATAATGTATTATTTTATGCAAAAGTTTTAACTCGGGAAATTAAAGATTTATAACCGTGCAAAAAACAAATTAAAAGCAAATATCCTATATAATTTGCCTGACACTTACAAGGAAGCTTTTCCGATGGGTTCCCTTTGAAATTAATGAAATTCGGTGAAATTTAACACATCTTTGTATGAAAATATGTTTAAAGTTTAGGAAATTTAGACTTATTTAAAAACAGCGTTAAAATGCTCGAGAAAACACACATTTTGAAAACCATTTTGACAGTATGTCGTGGACCCAGACTGCCACTTATTTGAATTATTTTAACAAATTATTCACTATTTTTCCCCCTTTTTCATATAACCGACGGGGCTATACTTCATGTCTTGTATTAAAAAAATAGTAACTTTTACAAGCAAGCGTGATTGTAGTCTGATAGAAATAATAATAAAGAAAAAATATAAAATTGGAAAATTTAAAAATATACCTAGGTCTTATTTAAACTAAATTATGTATTTCGAATTCACTTTGATTTATATTTTGGACAATTTCAAACGCTTTTCAAATTGTCTTTAATCAATTTTTTAAATAAAAACCCTTTAAAATGTCTAAAAAAAACTACATCGTTATAACACAAAGACTGGTTTAGCTGCTTGATTTTAAAATGTCGCATTTCAAGGAGCGCCGATAGAAATTTGTTTACATTTAGTCTAAAAAAAAATTGAGAAAATTTGAGTCACATTGGACCACGTTAACACATTATGCATATCGATCAAAGTTTGAGGCTTATATTTGTTTCAAAAAATTAAAAAAATATATGAGATATCGTAATATATATCGTAAAAAAAATACTGAAAACTATGTCACCAGATGCGTGCGTAGCAAACCAAATTTAAATAAAAAGATTGCACTGTAAGTAAAGTAACGACTTTTACGGCACAAGTTAACTTAATTTTGAGTCTTAGTGGTATCTCCATTTTAAAAGATTATGTCATAATACACAGAAAAAATCATTGTCAAAAAAATTTCAATTAAACTTTTGTTCGATTTCAAACTTACTTTCAATTAACTGTTTAATTGAAAATGAATTTGGTATAAAAAAAAAATTTCAATTTTTATAGCATATAATAACAACATTGAAACAAATGCAAAAATTTTAAAAAGTCGCCAAAATTAAAAAAAAACCGTTTAAAGTAGAAAATTCGCGTTTCTTTAATTTTGGGAGTTTATTAAATTTCTGCAATTTTGACGATTAAATTTTGGCGATTTTTTTACAATTTTGGTGATTTTTTTTAAATTTTGTAATTTTTCCAAATAGTTAACAATATTCAATTAAATTTTTAATAGATGTGAATAAAACTATATGTAATTGAAAATAATATTAATTAAATAGATACAAATTATTTTAGTTGTTACTACAATTGCATCAACACGACCGAATTCAGTTAAACTTTTGCGAATCAACAAATATTTTAATTAAAACTCAATTTTAGTTTTCTCTGTGTAGACATATTTAATTTTTAGTTTGCATTGTCTCAAACAATTTCTTGATTATATTTTAAGTCAAAGCCTTCGAAATCTCTTATGAAATGATTTTATTTATTGCTTTTTGTCGAAAATCAACTCTAACAATGATAGCCGCCCATTTGCAGGCGATGTTTTCTAACGAAATTTTAAGATTTGAACCATATAAAACTATTTCCTATTTGATCCAAGTCGAAAATAAATATTTTCATATTAAATTTATCAATAACAGTGTTACTTTCTAATGAATTGTATTAAGTTTTTAAATTTGTCAAATCATTTCGGGGGGGGGCTCTAGCCCCAAGCCCTCCCCCCCCCCCCCCCTCCCCCTAGCTACGTGCCTGTCGCACACCCAGTTCAAAAGTGACTCAACTCAAAACTTAAATTTTTCGGTTTTATATGCTTAACCTATATACTTGTTTATCTATAAAAAAATATCAGTGTATTTTGTTGTTGTTAACTGTTGCTAAAAAACAGTTAACTCTTTCTTTATGTTTCAATTGGTATAAAGTTGAAAATATTTTTATTCGATTTCTGAAAAATTAAAAATTTTGAGTTGAGTCACTTTTGTACTAGGTGTGCGATAAGTTGATCAAACTTGAAGGCTTTGGTACAAGTGCGAAATATAACATTTCTGCAAAATTTCATGAAAGTACGTCCATACGTTCTCATGTTAATGCGATGTCCCTTTGAGGTATCCTGTTGGAATATTGTATGTCCTTAGACCGAAATAGGAGCTTTTTTAAAGGCTTAAGCTTCAATCTCACTCTGCGTTGAATACCAACGCTTTCTTACCAAAAAAAAAAGGTCTCCATGTTTTTATGATTTTTGATATTTATGCTCATTTTAAAATATTTATTTTTTTGACTTTCTCGCTTCCAAACTGTGCACTGCACACAAATAACTACTTCAAATTATCTTTTGTAAACATTATTTTTCTATCGAAATAGCTTAATTTATTATTATAAAACACTTAATGGGAGCATTTGTTGCTAATTTGAAATACCCCGCCTGGCGGCATGCTTGCCGGTTAGAGGGTTAAATTTGCTAAGTCAAATAATCAGCATTTCTTGCCTTTAAAAATGTTTAATTCATAGCCAAATAAAAATAAAAATGCTGAGAAATAAAACATTTCTGCATTAAGTAATTATGCAAATTTTTCTCGTTTTCCCGGGAATTTTGAAATTTTTTTGCCAGGAATTTCCGTCGCAATTTTTCCAGAATTTCCCATACCGCAAACCCTGCTTGTAACACGTAATTTCTATATAATTTTGGAGCGCTGAACACGAATCTTGCCAATCGCTCGGTGAGTTTTCGAGATATTTTAACTTCTCTATTTCCATTGAACGCCCTGTCATTAGGCAGCGTTTCTTCAATATCTTGGAATTGAATTTAAAATGTTAAACACTTTTTATGGCATTGAAATCTACGGTAGTAAAGTTTTCATTTCAATATAATGATGACTTTTCAATTTTGACATGAAAAAGTTTTATTTAAAAAAAATATAAATAATTTTATGTCAGTCTCTATGTAGCGAATTAAGCGATAAAATTTCAAACAATAACGTTAAAATAACACTGTACTAAAATACATTATAAAATTTTCCTTTAAACGCAAAAGTTGTCTACACTGAACGTAAAAACCATACGTCAATCTGGTAACGTTGTGAAATAGAGATGGATGATATTAGAAAAATAAACAAAAATCTTAAAATAGAATATTTGTGTTGTTAGTGTTGTCACTTTTGAGTATAATATAAAATAACAGAAAAATCTAATAGGAAAGAAATCTGCAATTTAGCCGCATTACATTCGAGGCCATACTTGGGTGTGATCGCTACACGGTCATGACTTGGTATTGTTACGTTTGTAATGTAAGAAGAGCGCAGATTTGATTCTTAGAGGCGCAGGTTGTTAAAAAATGTAACATATACAGACAATCGGACAATTATAAGACACAAATAATAATACAATTTAAATGGAAAATCACTGATGAGGCAGAAACTAAATTAATTAATGTTTATAATTTTTAGAGAAAAACTTTTATTCTTCTTCTTAACCTCAACCTTTCTAAAATAAAAGAAATTCATTTATTTTATTATTTTTATATACTTAGATTTATTGATTGCTAATAGGTGTCCATTCCAAAAATTTCATGTTTAACCCTTCTCTATATGATTTATTTTTTTTTTTTTTTTGTTTGTTTGTAAAATAACTTTAAATTTTCAAAATTTCGCTTAGTTTTCCAAATATTTCAATAATAGTTTTTGATGATGTGGCCAGTTAAGGAATATGATAAAATTCCAATTCCTTATATTGTAGAATCCTGAACATACAGGGTGTCCGCCGGGAAGGTTTATAATTTTTGATTAAATGAAAGAGAATGGATCTTATATTGATAAATGTTTTTTTTATGTATGAAATACAATATCAGATCAATGTCCGCCTCTGCTAGCCTCACAAATGCGAACCCTTTTAAGCACATTTTTCATTGCATTCTCACACATTTCACGCGGTATTTCATTAATTTCATCACGAATATTTAGCTTGAGGTGCTCGAGCGTTTCTGGTTTGTTTGAATAAACCTTGTTTTTCAGATATCCACACAAAAAGAAGTCCAGAGCAGTCAAATCAGGCGACCATGAAGGCCAATTTTTGAAATAACATGTAACTTTCTCATCGTCACAGTAATCGATGTTTGATTAAAACACGTTGGTTTATTGAATATTTTTCCATAATAAATTTGGAAAATGTTTTCCAAAATGGCGGCAAAACAAAGTAGTATACAAGCACTAAACGAAATTATTGTACTTAAATGAAAACTTAACTTCCGTAGTTTTTAAAGCTTAAAATCATTTTTAACATATTAATTTTGATTTCATGGCATTGAGACACAACTGCAATAAAAAACAGGGTGTTCAATGGAAATCAAAAAGTGAAGGAAGTATCTCGAATATAACCGTGTGATTTTCAAACGTTTGCAATATTTTTAAATAATGTATTGCAAAAGGAGGTTTTTCCAAAAATTTAAATTTATCGAATAGTGTTATGATGGAATAGGTTAATTTATTTTTGTATTTATATTTTATATTCTTAATACTTCTCGATGTTGTAGAAAAACATCTTTGGTAAAACAAACCCCTATTTTCCGTACATAGCATTGGTTCCTTTCGACCAAAATTTCGACTTGAACAAGATTTTGTCACATTTTTTATGAGCCGGCTTATTGTACATAAAATATTAACAAATTATTTTCAAACAAGTGTGATATCAAATTGAATAGTTTTGGTTTTCCACAGAAAAAACCATTGATAAATGTAGTAATTAAATTGGAAAAACAAACCTGGTTAAGATACAATCGCTTTTGTTAATATTTAAATAATACGATTTCCTTTATAAACTGTTTACTGGGAAAATAAATTGGAAAACGTCTGTTGGGTTTAATGTTAATGTTTCTCAAAAGGGAGTTTTTATTTCGAAAAGTCAATGTTGCATGGGAGTCATTCCAAAAAATTTCGATTCGATTTTAAACGTTTTTGGAATGCATGTGTTTGGATTTCGTTGAAAGTGAGCACATCCGTATTCAACGTTCCTGTAATATTGTGCTGTTTTAAGTTTTTTGAAAATGCGCGAATGCATCTCAAAGTGCGCTTTTTTAGCAAAACTTAAGACAATACCTAATGCTTCAACTGCTCTTAAGTTTTAAAGTTCTTATTCGTTTTTTTTTTTTTTAACTTTTACTTTTTTAAGATGCTAATATGAAATTTTCTTACTAATATTGAAATATTTTCTAAAAAAATAAAAATATGTAAAAGTAGAAAATGAATCTTTGCGATAAGAGATAATATTTCTTAAAATCATATAAAAAAGTAAAAAGTTAGAGTAGTTTAAATATGATTGCTCTCAGTTTTTTACAAAAATGTCCAAAGGAACGTTGAATTTCGATGTGTTTATTTTCAAAGACATCAGTAGTCATTTATCTGAAAACAAAATATAATGATTGTGGCAAGCCATTTTTAGATCCGATTTATTTGAAATCACTTTTTGAATCGATTCAGCGAATTGTATCATTTAGGAGTGCCTGAAATTATATAAAAATCAATGTGAATTATTCTGCAGACTTTCTATGCTACCCTAATAATATCATTAAATATCGACAAATTTTGAGCTAGTTTTTAGTAAATTAGAATTTGGCAAGTGCTAAAAATTTTACTATATCTAGGGTAATTTACCCAATAGTCGGCATTTTAACGTTAGCTAACTGATGTTCTTACGCATATGAAGATGTATTCCACTTTAATAAGGGTTATAGTTTTAGAGGAAATTAATTGTTTTTAAAAAAGTATTTATTAATTGAAGGGCTTATTGTAAAAACTCGATAGGCCACATTTCTTGTTTTATGGTTTTTCTCTCTTTTCTAGACTTCAATTTACTATTATTTGATAACAGCCTTGCTTAAACCCTTCTTGCTAGTACCTGGATTATAAACGTCGTGCAAAATTCATATTTTTTTTTTTTTTTTTAGCATTTTTGAACCTTTTAAAGGCGAAAACAAACTAAAAATAAAATGTGGCTTATCATGTTTTTACAATAAGCCCTTCAATTTCATTTTAGTTGAAATCGCTTTTTGAATCGATTCAGGATATCGTTTAGGAGTGCCTGAAATTAAAATTAATATTCGTTTAACAATATATAGATCAATTAATATGAAAAATCAAATAAAAAAAATTTTTAAAATTTCACATTTTTAAATGATTTTTTTGTCTACTAGTATTTAGTAAATATTTTTGCTGATTTAAGAAGATTATTTTGCTACTTTAACTTAACTAAAATTTAGCTCAGATATAACTAAATATTTATTTTTGCTATACTTATATTACTAATATTCTTATATTACTAAAAAAAATCTGCTAATTTTAGCCGTTTTTTCTGCGAGGACATTTTTAACTACTTTTAAGTAGCTTTTAGTGCTATTTTTACAGGTTCATTTCTGTGAGTGTTTGAATACACATTGTTGATATCCTTTTGTACAAAAAAACTTATTACAAAAATCTTCCATGATTGATTTTTGTATATGTCTTATAAGAGTTGTACTTTTTAGTATCATTTTCCTCGTCCCTACTACATCTTGACATGCTGCCGACATTTACTTCATTCTGCGTATATATTTCAATCTGGTTTTCGTCCACATATGCTTATTAGCACAATTTTTTTTTTTAGCAAAATAAATTAGTAAGACATTAGTAAAATATTAGTAAAATATTAGTAAAACATTAGTTAAGTGTTAAGTGCTCAATAAGTTAAGTGCTCAATAAGTATAACTAAAATTTTAGCTGAGAGCACACAAAATTTGCTGAGAAATAGTACACTCAGGGAACTTCTGCTTTAAAAATATATAGTTATTTGGGTTGTAATACAGTTTCTTTATTTTTAATGTAAATGACAGTCATTTGTAGAACAAATTAAAATATTTACTAACCTTGTAGTTCATTTAAAAAACCAACTCAGATCAAATGACAGTTTTATGATTTTACATTCATTTTTAACAGTTGTTTTTTGTCATTTAAAAAAATAAAAAAAAATGTTTGTTTATTTTTTACTACCATGTGGTTCATTTTTACTACAACTGTTAGTCATTTTTTTGAACATTAAAAACAAATGACAATGTTAGTTGAATTTACTGTAATGTAAGTCGTCCTTTCTTTAAGTGAAATTTCATTTGTTTTCAACTACAATTGCAGTGGTCTTTACCTACATAGTATTCTAAGTGTATACATGATTACAAGATGTTTTACTAATTTTTCTACCAACTTATATTTTGAGTGTCGCTAAAATAATTAATTTGCTTTATTTTTGTAAATAAACGGAGGTTGAAAGCTCGTTACAAATAAATACATATATCATTAAACCGACAAAAAAGCGTGTTTTCCAAAATATTCTTTTTAAGTGCTAATATATGGGAAAAAAATTTTTTTTTGAGTGTATTTTTATATTTTTTTAAGTAGCTTTAATTAAATCCAAGCAAAAGCGGTAATTTTTATAATTTTAAATTGGCTTGAAATCTAAAACCGCCATAATTTTTACGCCGTTACAAATAAATGTTTAACGTGGATGGGAATTCGCATGCTTAAAACATCGGCTAGCATATTAACAAAAGGTTATTTATGTCATACAAAACAAAAAAAAAAAATTGAAAATATTTTTACCTCAAAGGGTCGAAAAGTTTTGGAGTTCGTCATTTACATGCTTTTTTTCAAAAATATTTATAGCTATCTTTTGAATATTATTTGAATGTGTTACATGATATTTATGTTAGAAATTCCACACAAAATTCTGACTTTTCATTTTGTTACATTTTCTAAAATTACTTTATTTGTCGGTTTGTTTCATTGTAACAAATACATTTTTACTAACATGTGTAGGTAGTGCGTCCTACGCATTATTTAGACGACTAGTTATCGATATTGTACATTTAAAATAGAATTTTATAGAAAATGTTGACATATTGTTATAATAACTATTGGCATGATGAAAAATGTACGACATTTGAAATTCTATGAATAGATATATTTTACAATAAATCGACATGTACGCACGCCTACAACATTACGCAAATATGTGTTATTAAACACTAAACAGAATTATTTTAGTACGAAATATAGAAAATGAAACAATTGTATTCATAATGTTTTATATGGGTCTTTCTTTAGTACTAGCAGCTGCTCTTTAACCCTATAACCGGCAAGTCCGCCTCCTGGCGCGGTATTTTAAATTGGCTATAAATGTTCCAAATGAGTGTTTTATAATGGAAAAATTAAGCTATTTCGATAGAAAACCAAATTTACAAAATATTTTATGAAGAAATTGTTTGTGTTCATGGCACTGTTTAGAAGCGAGAAAGCGTTAAACAGAAACTGTTGATAATTAACACAAAGTAAGATTGCCGCTAAAACTTTTCAAAAAATCTCTAATTTTGTTCTAAGGACATACAAGATGCCAATAGAGTATTGATTTTTGTATATGTCTTATAAGAGTTGTACTTTTTAGTATCATTTTCCTCGTCCCTACTACATCTTGACATGCTGCCGACATTTACTTCATTCTGCGTATATATTTCAATCTGGTTTTCGTCCACATATGCTTATTAGCACAATTTTTTTTTTTTAGCAAAATAAATTAGTAAGACATTAGTAAAATATTAGTAAAATATTAGTAAAACATTAGTTAAGTGTTAAGTGCTCAATAAGTTAAGTGCTCAATAAGTATAACTAAAATTTTAGCTGAGAGCACACAAAATTTGCTGAGAAATAGTACACTCAGGGAACTTCTGCTTTAAAAATATATAGTTATTTGGGTTGTAATACAGTTTCTTTATTTTTAATGTAAATGACAGTCATTTGTAGAACAAATTAAAATATTTACTAACCTTGTAGTTCATTTAAAAAACCAACTCAGATCAAATGACAGTTTTATGATTTTACATTCATTTTTAACAGTTGTTTTTTGTCATTTAAAAAAATAAAAAAAAATGTTTGTTTATTTTTTACTACCATGTGGTTCATTTTTACTACAACTGTTAGTCATTTTTTGAACATTAAAAACAAATGACAATGTTAGTTGAATTTACTGTAATGTAAGTCGTCCTTTCTTAAGTGAAATTTCATTTGTTTTCAACTACAATTGCAGTGGTCTTTACCTACATAGTATTCTAAGTGTATACATGATTTACAAGATGTTTTACTAATTTTTCTACCAACTTATATTTTTGAGTGTCGCTAAAATAATTAATTTGCTTTATTTTTGTAAATAAACGGAGGTTGAAAGCTCGTTACAAATAAATACATATATCATTAAACCGACAAAAAAGCGTGTTTTCCAAATATTCTTTTTAAGTGCTAATATATGGGAAAAAAATTTTTTTTTTGAGTGTATTTTTATATTTTTTTAAGTAGCTTTAATTAAATCCAAGCGAAAGCGGTAATTTTTATAATTTTAAATTGGCTTGAAATCTAAAACCGCCATAATTTTTACGCCGTTACAAATAAATGTTTAACGTGGATGGGAATTCGCATGCTTAAAACATCGGCTAGCATATTAACAAAAGGTTATTTATGTCATACAAAACAAAAAAAAAAAATTGAAAATATTTTACCTCAAAGGGTCGAAAAGTTTTGGAGTTCGTCATTTACATGCTTTTTTTCAAAAATATTTATAGCTATCTTTTGAATATTATTTGAATGTGTTACATGATATTTATGTTAGAAATTCCACACAAAATTCTGACTTTTCATTTTGTTACATTTTCTAAAATTACTTTATTTGTCGGTTTGTTTCATTGTAACAAATACATTTTACTAACATGTGTAGGTAGTGCGTCCTACGCATTATTTAGACGACTAGTTATCGATATTGTACATTTAAAATAGAATTTTATAGAAAATGTTGACATATTGTTATAATAACTATTGGCATGATGAAAAATGTACGACATTTGAAATTCTATGAATAGATATATTTTACAATAAATCGACATGTACGCACGCCTACAACATTACGCAAATATGTGTTATTAAACACTAAACAGAATTATTTTAGTACGAAATATAGAAAATGAAACAATTGTATTCATAATGTTTTATATGGGTCTTTCTTTAGTACTAGCAGCTGCTCTTTAACCCTATAACCGGCAAGTCCGCCTCCTGGCGCGGTATTTTAAATTGGCTATAAATGTTCCAAATGAGTGTTTTATAATGGAAAATTAAGCTATTTCGATAGAAAACCAAATTTACAAAATATTTTATGAAGAAATTGTTTGTGTTCATGGCACTGTTTAGAAGCGAGAAAGCGTTAAACAGAAACTGTTGATAATTAACACAAAGTAAGATTGCCGCTAAAACTTTTCAAAAAATCTCTAATTTTGTTCTAAGGACATACAAGATGCCAATAGAGTATCTCCCTATGGGGAATGAGGAGTCAATTGACCTAAAAGTGACAGGTTAAAGATTAACTTATCACAGGACTGGTATAATTCAACACTGAAGTGGGTTAAGCAGTGTCAATTGTCCTAAAATTACCAGTACTGTGACTGGTAAAGGGAGGACATACCACAGACAGAGAAATAAAGTGCCAACCGAATTGAAAAGTGTATATTAATGTTAACAACTTATAAATTCAGTTAATACAACAATATTTACATTCGATTTAAAAATATTTTGGTTGTTGCCACTAAAATTCAGTTGCATTAATCGAACTTTGATGTAAAAACTAATGTTAGGTTGTGCTAACCGACTGAAATTCGTAATAACCGAATTTGAGTCGTAGTAACCGAATTTCAGTTGGCAAATATCTAAATTTTTTCTCTGTGCACTTAACCAGAATGCTTATTATCAAGAAACAGCCAGTTGGGCAGCATTTTATCCATTGGAAGCTGTTTAGTTTTCGTTTATTTTTTAAACTTAAAATTATTAATTTTGTTTTTTTTTGTCGATATTTATGTTTTTTTTTTGGGTTTATTTAAAAATTATCGGCATGCGAAAATTGACCTAAAAGAACCTGGACTGCTGGAAAAGGACTTATCACAGGACTAGTAATATTTACAATTGATGTGAGTTATGTAGTGTAAATTGGTATAAAAAACTAGTTTCGTGACTGGTACACTCAGGGAACTTTTGCTTTAAAAATATGTAGTTGTTTGGGTTGTAATACAGTTTCATTATTTTTAATGTAAATGTAAGTCATTTGTAGAACAAATAAAATTTTTAACTAACCTTGTAGTTCATTTAAAAAAACAACTCACATCAAATGACTGTTTATGATTTTACATTCATTTTTTACAGTTGTTTTTTGTTATTTAAAAAAATAAAAAAAAAATTTTTGGTTTATTTTTTACTTCCATGTGGTTCATTTTTACTACAATTGTTCGTCATTTTTTGAACATTAAAAAACAAATGACAATGTTAGTTGAAGTTAATGAAATGTAAGTCGTCCTTTTTTTAAATGAAATTTCATTTGTTTTTGACTACAATTGCTGTCGTCTTTACCAACATAATTTCCTAAGTGTAGAAGTAGGACATATCACCTAACTGGTATACATATTGACTAGAAAAAGCCATTGAGTTAGAAATTTATTCCCTGCGGGAAATGGACCAGTCATTGGTATGGTCACGTGACTAGAACTTTGTGTGTATGAACCAGTTCAAGTTTCGGTTCTGTTATATGAAAGTGACCGGTACTTTTAACATGGGCTTGTCATAGGAGGTGACAATTGCTGCCTGTGGAGCACTGTGTGACGTGGCGAATAACTTGACCAAGGTAACCTATCACCGTGCCGACTGAAATAAATATGCTACGGGACAAGTTAGACGTAGGTAGTGTCAAAGTATGACCATTTTAGGATTTATGTGACATGCAACAGAACCAGTGGGAAAAAAATTATCACGTGATTGGTGTATTTAAGAACTGGAGCATAATTTTTGAAGGAAAATTAGTCACATATTAAGTACGTAAACTAGTGAAGAAGTCCGGATGTTCAAAATATAGATTTTTTGCAAGTTTTTTCTTTATTTGAGTAACAAAATATATACTCAGTTTCAATTTTGTTCCCAAAGAAATTCTTAAAAATCGCCAATTACTTACACATAAAAAATCGTTACCAAAAATCTTGAAAAATATCTAAACAAGATATTTCTAAATCAATATGCAGAAATTTTGCAATTTTAATTTATATTCTTGTAAAGTGTTTCAAGTTTATGAATAAGTTGTGCAAAAAATCATATTCTGGTGATAGTTTTTTCACTCGAAAAATCTCCAGTCGAGTTCTAAGATCGCTACGTTTGGCGAGAAATCGCCATATCTGACAAACTTGGTCACTGTCTAAGCAATTCTGTATTCAGTTATTTTAAACCAGTGGAGTGTTACGCCTTCATTTATACTCTCACAAATTCGGTACATAAAAAATTCCTTCACTGTTGTGTCCACTTTGCAGCAGTCAATAATGCAAAGTGGACACAATCCACTGCTAACGGTTTTAAACCAGTTGAATGGCCAGTAGCAACTTCAACTGCAACGACCCTAGTTGCTTCACTACACTTTGATGTTATGTTACTTTTTCTCAAGTTACGTGATATATCTGTTACCAACCAGTGAATGTTTTGTCACCATAACTATAGTTACGTGATTGAATATTTCACCCAAATTAACACTTTTTGGTGCACCACAATTTTGGTTTCACCAGTTTCGTGACGTGCTCCCCAATCATATATCACAGAATTACCACTTTGGATCAATCGACCCTTCACTTCCCGCAGGGTTGTTTCATTTTCTACCTTTTTTTACATTTAAAATTATTAAATTGTGCGACATGTCCTTTTCAGGATAGTCATGTGGTTAGTCCGTTTTGGTTAGTCCTTCGTCATGCCCCTTTTGCTACAGTCTTGTGGTATGCCCATCTTTGGTTAGTCCTGTGGCATGCCACTATGTGGTTCAAAGCAGGACAAATGACCCCCTCCTATGACAAGCTCATGTTAAGTTGCCAGTTGTTTACATAGGGTAGGGTTTAGTAGAGGACTGGTCTCTGGCACGAAGGGACCGATCCTGTGGCGCACGCAGGACCGCTCCCATTGGCTTGTCATAGGAGGGGGTCATTTGTCCTGCTTTAAACCACATATTGGCAAGCCACAGCAGTACCCAAAGATGGGCATACCACAAGACTGTCGCAAAAGGACCATGTCGTGTAAAATAAACGAAAACTAAACAGCTCCAGTGGGTAAAATTCTGGCCAACTGGCCTTTTCTCGTTAATAAGCATTCTGGTTAAGAGGTTTGTCCTTCCTTTACCAGTCACAGGATTGGTAATTTTAGGACAATTGACACTGCTTAACCCACTTCAGTATTAAATTATACCAGTCCTGTGATAAGTCCTTCTTTAACCAGTCACTTTAAGGTCAATTGACTCCTCATTCCCCATAGGGATACATTGATATCCTCAAGGATACATTTTAGAACAGTTTAGTACACATTGAGTTCTTTTTTTTTCTAGGGGGGTGTAAAGTTTAATATTTTAACAGGTATTGCCACATTTTCTTACGCAATTTTGAAAAAAGTACTTCAAGTTTTTAAAACAAAGTAAACATGCCTTTTCAAATATTTTTTTTTAACTGAAAAAACTAAGTAGGCTGTGAATTGCAAGAAAAATTTATTTGAACTAACAATGTGCATGAGCTGCAAAGAAAATAATTAGTTCAGTGGTTGTGTATAATTTGTGTTTTTTTTTTGATTTTTTAAAATATGGAAAGAAATAATGAAGGGATAGCAGAATTTGACTTGGTCTATCAGTCGTATTCACACAAAATCTTTATATTAACTTATACGTTTTCATATGAAGTTGTCTAGTTTTGTACTGGGTCTGGCTAGACCCTGGTTTTATGAATGTGACAAATCAACTTGGTGTAAACATAAGGGTTAATCAATATATATTGAAGTTTTATACATTTTCGCTCGATTTCGCGTTTTTCGAAAAACGAAAATCGCCATTTCTTAAGAAAAACCACAAACATTTTTATTTTTGAACTGTAGTTATATCTTGGTAAGAAAAATAATTTACAAACAAGTTAAGTTTTCTTTGATCTTCTTTTATTTTATTCTTCTTAGCTTAAGCTTAAGATCATTTATTTATTAATTATTTATTTTCAATAGTTCGTCTCCACATTGGGTGACTTCTTCAGGGAACAAATATTAGAATTTGAAAAACTTATTTTAAAAATTAATAACTTATATACATATAACAAAGTTTTTTAAAAAGGCGGGAAATCAAAACTATTTTTTGTCAATATGAAAAAATAAAAATATCCCTGAAATCAAAATTAAGTAAAAATAAAAATATCACAGAAAAACAAAATAATTATAATAATTTTCAATTTATAACGAGCTTTCAACCTCCGTATATTTACAAAAATAAAGCAAATCAAACATATCAGCTAGGTTGATACTAGTATTTCGATCTGGCTAAAGATCTCATCAGAACCCGAAGTTTTAGAAAAGTTAGAGCCTCCATAATAGGCAGAATTTTAACAAAAAACCTATTAATAATCAATTTTGACTTTTAAACAATTACAATTTATAGGCAGAATAATTAAAAAGTTATTAAACAAACTAATTAGATATGGAGTTTTGGTTGATGGGTTAACCAAAATTTGTACTCTTTTTGGTTTTTTGCTAATAAAATGATGAAAAGTGAAAGTATCGGAAAACGCCAAAATAGGTGTTCACACTTATTTTCCACTTACTATTAAAATATACAACTTTCATTAAAATCTGAAGTCACATGCAGTAAATGGTTAAATAAATCTGTTAGTTTATTATACATCATGAATAAATAAACAAATACCAATAACCAATAACCACAAATACAAATAAATATAAAATAATTTTTTCTTAAAATACATGATGTCAAATATAACAAAATATATTTAAAAATGTATAAAACCTCACAATTTATACCCAGCAAAAATAGTGAGGAAAAAGGAGCAATAGAAACATTACAACTGTTAAATCGGATGTTGTTCAAATTTTGCGTTTTGCATCGGGAAATTTAACATTGGCGTGTCATAGTAAGGGAGATGTTCCTTAAATAACAATCAATGTATGTTTAAACAAATGAAAATTACGTTCTTTTTCACTTGTTTTTATTTAAAAAAAAATATCTTGTGGCTAGCGTGGGATTTGAACACACGAACTTGGTTATGCCAAGCTGACGCTCTACCTCTCAGCTATCGCTTGATATACATGATAGTTGACTTTAAGCAGACTTATTCTTCTTTGATGATGATTTACTATAAAGAAATAAATGCATGAATGTCTACATTTGGTTTTAAATAAAGTTACTTTTATTTAGTAAGAATTTATCAATATAAATTTTTCTAAAACTTTGTTACATGCGTTTTTTTTTAAAAAATCAAATATTTTTTAACCCTCTCATACACCAAACTTCTTGAGGGAAGCTATATTTTTTAAAAACTTAAATATGTAGCACAACAATTTTTTTACTTGCGTTCAATTAGAAAGGAAAACTGAAGTATAGGCCTCTTAGATCTTTTTGTAATACTTCGTTTTGCAAAATTTATCATTAGTTTTTAAAAAATTTCTCTCAAAGATTGTTGTTGTATACATACAACAAAAGCATGAAAGGGCTAAAAAAATGTTTATTTTACTATAAAATTCAAAAAAAGTAAATACTCGTATAAAAACAAACAAAAAAATATATCATTTGCGGTTCAGGGATTCGAACCCGGAACCCTCTGATTACTAGGCCAGCACGTTTCCATGCCACCATTATACGAAATATTAGCATCTTGTCACCCGAACAAAAGAACTGCTTATTGGCATATTTTTACTATAGACCAGTTCTTGTTGATGTAATAAAACAAGTGTTGCATTTAGAACTTGTTGCATTTATTTTTGCTGGGATATGTTTGAATTTATGTTAAGGAACATCTTTTAAAGCCACTCAGAATACAAATAATATTAACCAATACTATTTATTATGTAATATTGTGGTATACACTTGAATAGATATCTTATATAATGAATTGGTTTAATTAAAATATACACTCATAATAATCCATAGGTAAAATTCATTTTCCGAAAGTTTTGGTTATTTTGACATTACGAAGAATTTTGTAATTTACCCAAATGATATTTTGTTTCCAATAGCAATTTTATTTGTATATTTTATGAACTTTGTAAAAAAAAAACAAAAAACGTACAAAAAAAAAAACATTTTTTTCACATTTTCGTATATCCCGATTAAAAAAAAACTGATGTGGAGCTGCATTTATTTTTTATCTAATTTAATATGACTCTATAAGTATACAAAATTTCATCCGAAAAATGGCCCGATTAAATTGTATCAAATTAGATCTAATTGTGTCTTATTGGATTTATTTAGATACAATTAGATTTGATACAATTTTATCCGAATTTAATTCTCATCCAATTATATACAATTAAACGCTATCCATATGTTAACATCTAATTTAATATAATGTTAAACATAAAAAGTATTAAAGTTTTAAAGCTTCAAACGAGTCTAGATAAGAACGAATATCGCTTCAATTAAATTTTACTATGATAAGTAGTATAACTGTTCAAATTGGAATTACAATGTTTTGGGTTATTTGACATTTATTATGAAATTTTCTCAATTTAAAATAGATAATCACAAATTAAGTTGTACTATTTAAAAGTTCTAATGCACAATTCCAATTATCTTTGTAATTTTATAAATTTCAGAACAAAAAATTACAAATGAAAAAATAATTTTCATATTCAACTACAACATCAATTACATTTAAAATCTTAAAATTTAAAATGTTTAATATGTCCAAAGCGAAATTCAAATTTGAAATAAAAACTGACGAATATCCTCTTGTTACTAATAACATCAAGGGGTTATAAAACTGAAGTGCAAAAGGGCGTAATTAAAGATTAAATTTTTTCCCCTAAACTTGTTTATGATTTCTTATATTATTATACGTAACATTGTTCTACGTCATATAAAATTGCATATGAAATCATGCTAATTAATATATACCATATGGAGTTGGATATGCCATATCTATGGTAATAGTTATTAATATAAAGAGTGAGATCGAATAAATCCTAACACAGATTATCACTTATAACTTTTTTAATGTTTAAAAGTGAACTTTTTTTTGAATCAAGTTAGCTTTTAAAAAGTCGCCAGATAATGTGTATAAATTATTAACGAAATCGGATCATTACTTTGTTTACGAATGAACTTTGAACAAAAAGTGAAAACAAAAAAACTAGCATTTTTACAAAAAAAAAACCTTAAATTTCGTAGAAAAAAATATACTTAATTGTGCAGAACTCAGAAAAAATAATTTATATTAAGATTCTTTATAAATTATTGATGAAGGCTACAAAGCAAGTTCCCAATACTGTCACTTTTTTTGGAAATGGTCTGCTCCTATCAATTAGGGCAATAAAACTGGCAAAAAAAGCTCCTTTACTCACTTTTTGTTCAGATTCCAGTTGTAAACAAAGTAATGATCCGATTTCGCTAATAATTTATACACATCATCTGGCGACTTTTTAAAAGATAACTTGGTTCAAAAAAAGTTCACTTTTAAACAAAAAAAAAGTTATAAGTGATAATCTGTGTTAGGATTTATTCGATCTCACTCCTTATTTTTAACAGTTTTATTAGTTTTTTTTTTATACATCGAGATTATTTTTATGTTATTTTTTTATTTATAACGAGCTTCCAACCTCCTTATATTTACAAAAATAAAGCAAATCAAACATATTAGCTAGGTTGACACTAGTATTTTGATCTGGCTAAAAATCTCATCGTAACCCGAAGTTTTAGAAAAGCTAGAGCCTTTAAAATAGGCAGAGCTTTAACAACAAACCAATTATCAGTTTTGCTCCATCCTTGTCTTCTTAGTAACCAAACACGTGGTTAGGGTCTTTTCTTTGATGTATATTAAGATATTAATATGTATGGGACCATGTAAAAACAAATTTCAATATAAAATTATTTGTCATCATATTCACAATCACACGTATCCATATTAAGCTATATAAAACTATATTTTTTATGTAACATTATATTTAATAAGATATGATTGTATATGAACGTTTTTACTCGAGATTCTTGCATTTTTTTTATGTACTTTAACATTTTTTTGGTGTTATAGCGAATTTACATTATAAAAATGTTCAGTATGTTTCAGTTTAAAATTCAATTCGAAATAAGAATCGTTGACATTAGCAAAATTGTTAGTAAAACTATTAAAAATTAGTTAAAAATTACGTTGCAGAAGAACTGCTACACTAGCAGATTTTTTTTTTTTTTTTTTTTTGCTAAAAACTAGTAAGACAAGAAGAGCAAAAATAAATCTTCTAAATCTACAAATATTAAGTAATATTTGATCTAAATTCTAGTTTATTGAAAATAGAAATTTTTTTCTGGTAAAATCAACAAAGAATTTGCAAAATATTAGTATGCAAAAACATCATTTAAAAATGATTTTCATTGCACAATTAAAGGTCAAAAAAACATAATTTTATTTTTAATAAAAATCATATCAAACTTGTAAAAAAGACAAAGTACGGTCTTGTTTATTCACCCTTTGCATCTTGTTTTAAAACAAAACAAGTGTGAAAATAAATAGGAGCATAAAAACAAAAAGGTAGAGCTTGCACATAACGAACAAGTTTTCAATAACCTTTAACTACGAGCTCATATATTAGTTGTCATTTAGTGGGAAAACTAGGTTATATTAATGTTTGATGTTTTGCATGGGATTGTCACTTCTTTCAAAACGTGTTCTGATGATGGGAACCTAGGAAATTCCCGAAATAGATCTATCAACACATTCCTGAAAGTGGTCAATTAATAAATTTGAAAACAAAAACTCAATAGATTATTTGTTAGGACAATATCCTAATAAAGAAATATAGAGTAATATTATTTAGTAAAAGTGTTTGCTAATGTTTTCAGAGTAAATTGATATTTTGAATTAACTAAAATTCATCTTTAATATATCCCATATTTTGTAAAGTTAACAATTTTATTTTTGCTGTTCTTATTTTATTATTATTTAGCAAAAAAAATCTGTCAATTTTTAGCAGTTTTTTCTGCAATGTTATTAATAGCTTTTTTTTTTGATATTTTTACAGTTTTATTTCTATGAGTGTATTATTTGCAATGGTATTAGTTATATCTTTCGTAGTATATTGTATTTGTGCGTGTATGTGTACAGCTTTTAAAAAAACTAATTCATTGTTTAAACTTTATTTACAACAACACTTTGTAAATAGAAACTCATTCATTTTAGAAGCGCAATTTATTAATTTTCAAATGAGTTTATAATTGAAGTAGTTTCTGAATTGTTTTAATAATTCCTAGAAGTCATTGTCGTTTGTAGGTAGTGTTGCCAGACGGCCTTAAGTTCGCTTGATTTACAAGAATTTTTAAAGCTCATCAAGTACCAAGAAAAAATATGTTTTGTGAAGATTTTTTTTAAGTCCAATCAAAAAACACCTAAAAAAATAAATAAAATTTTTTCAAAGTTTTCCTTTATCCTTTCACTACCCTACACTACAGTCTACACATTTTTAAATAAATATAAAAATTTCGATAATGCAATAAATGTTAATATTTGTCTTTAAATATGTTTATTGGTCATTTAAAAAAAAAAAATCATTATATGGATAAACTGATCATCAGGCCAATATAGTCGCAATATTTGTTAAGTCCAATTTTTTGTAATGAACCTTTATCTCCGAAAAAAGTTGAGTTTGATGTATCTCGTAAACTAAGAAGGCTACACACAGAGAAAAAATTAGTTATTTACCAACGGAAATTCGGTTATTACGACTCAAATTCGGTAATTATGAATTTCAACATCCGTTTTTCACAATAAAGTTCGGCTAATTCAACTGAATTTATTTGCAACACCAACATATTTGTTGGTAAGGACCCCTTACACGAATCTGATCTCAAAATAGAAATATATCCGCATGCAAAAAGTCTGTAGTGAAAGGATTAAACAAATTTTTGTTTTTAATAAAAGCAATTAGTTGTGAAGACAGGGCCGTATCGAGGGGGGAGGGCAGGGTCCCAGGCGCCCGCAAAAATGATTTGAAAAATTTTTAAAAATGTAGTTATAAAAAACATATTTTTGGAAGAAAACTATAATTTTTTTTAATTAAATTAGATTGTTTTTTTTACAGAATTTTGATATTTTTTATTGATTAAAAAGTTGTCAAAATTCTTATCCATTTAATTTTATTTTTAGTCCGTCTTAAAGTCTTTCAAAATGTTTAAAATTTAAGGACTTACAACCCTAAGCCGATTTTAGCAATAAAACATTGTAACTTTGTGGACTTTGTGATGGCAAAATTTATGAAAATTTAAATGTTTTTTTGAAACGTGGGCAAAAACTAAATTGTCAAAATTTGATGTTTCTAATTAAACCATTTGCCATTTTTAATAGAAATAGCGAAAACTTCTTTATATATAAAATAAATCAAAGTATTTCGGAAACATTTATTAAAAAGCATTTATTTTACTCGATTTAAAATTTTTTGTTATCAAACGTATGATTTCTTTTAAAGCGAAATCTTAAAATTTTTAAATCTTGAAATTGTTTATTTATGTAAACTGCTTTTTTAATTGAAATTGGTTTTTAAAGGGTATTTTCTTTCTAAAAATATTAGATTTTAATCATTTTTCCCACAGAAACTTTTACAAACATTTAAAGATTTTTTCTACATACAAATTTTTAGTTTTAGCTTTAAGTAACTTTAAAAAGTTTTAGGAAAAGTATGGTTTAATTTTTTCTTTAAATATTCCTACTCCTTGGCGGATGAAAACGTTGATTTAGAGTGTTTTTAATGTAGAATACAAACATTAATTAAACTTTTTTTAGCACCCAAGTAAAAAAGTTTTGATATAGTTGTATATTGCTTAATACAGGTATTTAGAAAATGTTGCAAAATATATATTCATATGAAATCATATCAAATATATAACTATATCGTTCTTTATATTACTCTTCACATAACCCAGTAAGAAACGCTGCTTACCTGTAAGTAAGCCAAAAAGAATCCCTTACAAACCTGCTGACATATGCCATGATTTTTATATGGCGAATTTCCACTTGAAAGCATTACTTTTGGACAAAATAAGAGCGGATTTTAGAGCTTATAAAAAGGTGTGATTTCATGGCTTTCAGTAAAATCATTATTACAATTAAAAGTTAGAATATTATATATTTTTTTTACATATAATTCTACAGATATTAATTTGTTGTTGTGCGCCGCGGTAGGCTAGTTGGTAGCGTGCTGGCTTAACAGTGCGGTGGTTGTGGGTTCGATTCCCACCAGCGGCACTGTTCTGTTTTTCGCTACATCGCGCCGAAGGCCATAGTAGCTAGTGCTCGGTTAGTTTAATAGTATATAATTTGTAATTATATGATTATTAATTAATATAAAAAAAAAAATAATAATAATTTGTTGTTGTTAACATTTTGAACATATTAATATATAAATAAATTTTTTTTTCGCACTACGTTCTTTCTCTTCAAAAACAGTTAAATGACTAATTATTTTTTAGAACATACTCGAAAACACCAAACATAATCGGAAATCACTCTGGAAAACTGTTACAGATCGTTTAATCTTAATCTACGATATGAAACTTTCTCCATTACAACCTACATCTTTGTAAGGGATTAGGGCAAACTTCTTACAACCTGCGACTTGTAAGGGAAAGCTGTAAGCTCAAAATTTTGTTTGTTTTTATACGAAAATTATTCGTTTCTTGTGTGCTTCACAGTAGGAGCTAATAAGTAAGCGCATTTGTTTTATCCTAAAAACACGAAAAGTTTTTACTGGGAAGGTGCTTTCGAAAAAATGTTAACATACATTTTCCCTTATAACTTTCATCATAATGCTATAAACACATAGACCACAGCAGACTGCAGAGCTACACGACTGCAAATGCCGTTGACTGCAATCGTCGTAGTGTGGTCAGCTACTTATTATTTTGGAAACGACAGCAGCATAGTAAACAGCTGATCACGATTCAATTTAAAAATATCAACTGCTGTTTTTTATACAAATCAGGGATGTTAAAGTTGTTACAATTGTACTTTTTTTTTGTACATTTTGACCTTCTAAAGTACCGTGGTACTACCGCGACTCATTTTGTACAATTTAAAAATTTTTAATTTTTCCCCTTTTTGAATTTTTAGTATAGCAAACAAATTGTTATTGTGTCCTTTTTCATTGCATTTATTCGTTTTATGTAATGAGCTCTTAAAATATATGCGACTATATCCGCCAGATTTTACGATTTATCATCATTTTAAGGATTTTGAAGAATAAAGTTGGCAATTTTTTTTTTTTTAATATCGATTAAAAATTTACGATTTTTTACAAAATTTATCTGGCAGCTCTTACATATATTGACACTTGTTGCAGCCAACTTCACTTTTATTTTGAATTTATTAAAATTCTGAAGAAGTGAAAATCGATATATAGATATGGCATCACTTATAACATATGGGAAACAGTGGACATTAGAGTGAGGTGAGTTTCTAAAATAGAACTGTTGTGTTGTTGGAGTTGTACTTCTGAGATTATGTATGCAAGAACAAAAACACCGTGTATTGAATAAAACTAGTTTTAATCACAACAAAACTCGACCTAACTATAGCTCAGAGGGCTAAAGCGCTCTGTCTAACGTGTAGTGCGAGTGCATGTGGCATTAGAAATCAGTTTATCTATACCACGGTCAGTGATTGCACAGAAAAATTTCATATAGACGCAATCGAACAAATAAAAACATAACAAATATTACATTATTCAAAAATTCAAAAAACAGGGTCACTGACGAACGTTCAATACCAGAAACTGCGCAGTCTGATTCAGAAAAAATTTAATATTTGCAATGTAGTTATGATTTTTAGAAAATACACTCATTCTTCTCTACCACGCTTTTCACAATTAAATTAAATAAAATTGCATATTAATTATAGTATTAACTGCAATTGTCTGAAAAATACGTTAAATTCAAACTCAAACGAAAATTAAATTATTGTTAAAGAAATGAAAGAAAATTCCAAACAATCTTATATATGTTTAATTTAGAACGAGCTCTCAACCTCCGTATATTTACAAAAATAAAGCAAATCAAACATATTAGCTAGGTTAATACTAGTATTTCGATCTGGTTAAAGATCTCATCAGAACCCAATGTTTTAGAAAAGTTATAGCCTCCATAATAGTCAGAACTTTAACAAAAAACCGATTAATTATTAATTTTGCTCCATTCTTGTCTTCTTAGTAAAAATATTACTTGAGCCAGAGTAAAAACTAAAATTTTTTTAACTGAAGTCGTTTAAAAATTAAAACGTTTGTAGTTTTTGGTCGGTAGTAGCTAATTTTCAAAATGAACTGAATGTCAATATGTTTCCAGACATTTCTAGTCGTTGCTGGAATTTTATCCATTCCACACTGGTCTGCAAATGTGGAAAGAGTTTTTTTCTTTTCAAAATATAATAAAAACTAAGGAAAAAACAGACTACATTAGCCAACATTATCAAGTCTCATACAGACTAAGGATTGGTTAAGAGCGACAAATTTATGCTGCTATGATGTAGAAATTTCAAATAGTTTATTAACTAAACAAATAATTCCATGATTTGGTCTCATATATTCATAAGACTTTTTTATGCCTTATTTTATTCATACATATAATGTATGTTATTGGAAGGTTTTGTTTTTTTTTCTGTACAAGAGAATTTTTATGTATTTTTTTTTTTGTTGTTTTAATAAATTTAAAAAAAATGGTACCGTCAACGTCCAAAAAGTACAATTTTTTTTGGATGTTGGTACAAAATTGAAAACTCCATTTAACATCCCTGATACAAATGCATTTTTGTTTCAGTAGTGCCAATTACATCTTTTTTTTCTTTATTAAAATAGAACAACATGCTTGGTTGTAGACACGTATATAAAGTTCACTTAAAAATACAATTACTTATTTATAATACATTATTATAACGTGAAAATAAATTTATATAACCCCTCTTGAATATTAATGCAATTATACCATTTGATGTTGCGACGTTTTTTGTGTTTAACAAAATAAAATATTTTTAAGCACTAATTTGTAACATATTTTGTTTTATTGTCAACACTATTTTTGTTTTGCAGCCAACAAAAATAGAAATTAACCTAAGTTGACTACAGCGGCAAAAGTAGTCGGGTAGCCGTGTAGTTGTGTTGGTGCCAAAATAATCGTTTTCATATAAACGTGTGTATTTTATTTTTGACAGGCTGTAGTCGTGTAGCTGCAGTCGTCTATGTGTTTATAGCATAAACTTTCTTTAAAGTTTTGTGTGATCGTAGTACTTTTTCAAAAGATGTCAGTAAATTAATTGATGACAATCTAGAATTTGTCTTTTCAATTTACCGCAAAATGAGTAATGAAACAAATTCGTTTTAAAATAATAAAATATTTTCAACAAAATCCTTCTTGGACATATCAAAAATTAGCAAAGGAATCAAAAGTAAGTCGTCAGAATGTTACCAATAGTAATTCAACGGTTAAAGGAAGACTTGCCCATTGAGAGCACATCTGCCTCAGTAAGAAAATGAGGTCGTCATAATAAAAATCATCTTTAAAAAGTTCCTAGTATGACAAGCAATATGCAGTTGCGGAAAATATTGAAAGTCATTTGTAACAACAGGAGCAATAAAAACCGAAATTTATATAAAATAATGTTTGCAAAAAAAAAAAACTACTTCCATTTATATGCCCACACAAAATGTCCACATTCTTCTGGCCTGACTTGGCATATTGCCACAACAGCAAGAGAGCCCTTGAGTTGTATGAAGCAAATAACATAGTTTGTGTACCAAGGGAGGCAAATCCCTCAAACTGCTCGGAGCCAAGACCAGTTGAAAGATATTGGGATCTTGCTAAAAGAGAATTAAAGGCTACAATGAGTTAGTCCTATGGCATGAAAGATTTTAAGCAGTGATTGAAAACCTACTCCGAGAAGGTTACAGAAATACTTTAAAGCCCTTATGCTATAAACACATAGACGACTGCAGCTACACGACTACAGCCTGTCAAAAATAAAATACACACGTTTATATGAAAACGATTATTTTGGCACCAACACAACTACACGGCTACCCGACTACTTTTGCCGCTGTAGTCAACTTAGGATAATTTCTATTTTTGTTGGCTGCAAAACAAAAATAGTGTTGACAATAAAACAAAATATGTAACAAATTAGTGCTTAAAAATATTTTATTTTGTTAAACACAAAAAACGTCGCAACATCAAATGGTATAATTGCATTAATATTCAAGAGGGGTTATATAAATTTATTTTCACGTTATAATAATGTATTATAAATAAGTAATTGTATTTTTAAGTGAACTTTATATACGTGTCTACAACCAAGCATGTTGTTCTATTTTAATAAAGAAAAAAAAGATGTAATTGGCACTACTGAAACAAAAATGCATTTGTATCAGGGATGTTAAATGGAGTTTTCAATTTTGTACCAACATCCAAAAAAATTGTACTTTTTGAACGTTGACGGTACCATTTTTTTAAATTTATTAAAACAAAAAAAAAAAAAATACATAAAAATTCTCTTGTACAGAAAAAAAAAAACAAAACCTTCCAATAACATACATTATATGTATGAATAAAATAAGGCATAAAAAAGTCTTATGAATATATGAGACCAAATCATGGAATTATTTGTTTAGTTAATAAACTATTTGGAATTTCTACATCATAGCAGCATAAATTTGTCGCTCTTAACCAATCCTTAGTCTGTATGAGACTTGATAATGTTGGCTAATGTAGTCTGTTTCTTTCCTTAGTTTTTATTATATTTTGAAAAGAAAAAACTCTTTCCACATTTGCAGACCAGTGTGGAATGGATAAAATTCCAGCAACGACTAGAAATGTCTGGAAACATATTGACATTCAGTTCATTTTGAAAATTAGCTACTACCGACCAAAAACTACAAACGTTTTAATTTTTTAACGACTTCAGTTAAAAAAATTTTAGTTTTTACTCTGGCTCAAGTAATATTTTTACTAAGAAGACAAGAATGGAGCAAAATTAACGATTAATCGGTTTTTTGTTAAAGTTCTGCCTATTATGGAGGCTATAACTTTTCTAAAACATTGGGTGCTGATGAGATCTTTAACCAGATCGAAATACTAGTATTAACCTAGCTAATATGTTTGATTTGCTTTATTTTTGTAAATATACGGAGGTTGAGCGCTCGTTCTAAATTAAACATATATAAGATTGTTTGGAATTTTCTTTCATTTCTTTAACAATAATTTAATTTTCGTTTGAGTTTGAATTTTAACGTCTTTTTCAGACAATTGCAGTTAATACTATAATTAATATGCAATTTTATTTAATTTAATTGTGAAAGGCGTGGTAGAAGAATGAGTGTATTTTCTAAAAATCTAACTACATTGCAAATATTAAATTTTTTCTGAATCAGACTGCGCAGTTTCTGGTATTGAACGTTCGTCAGTGACCCTGTTTTTTTTTGAATTTTTGAATAATGTAATATTTGTTATGTTTTTATTTGTTCGATTGCGTCTATATGAAATTTTTCTGTGCAATCACTGACCGTGGTATAGATAAACTGATTTCTAATGCCACATGCACTCGCACTACACGTTAGACAGAGCGCTTTAGCCCTCTGAGCTATAGTTAGGTCGAGTTTTGTTGTGATTAAAACTAGTTTTATTCAATACACGTTGTTTTTGTTCTTGCATACATAATCTCAGAAGTACAACTCCAACAACACAACAGTTCTATTTTTAGAAACTCACCTCACTCTAATGTCCACTGTTTTCCCATATGTTATAAGTGATGCCATATCTATATATCAATTTTCACTTCTTCAGAATTTTAATAAATTCAAAATAAAAGTGAAGTTGGCTGCAACAAGTGTCAATATACGTAAGAGCTGCCAGATAAATTTTGTAAAAAATCGTAAATTTTTAATCGATATTAAAAAAAAAAATTGCCAACTTTATTCTTCAAAATCCTTAAAATGATGATAAATCGTAAAATCTGGCGGATATAGTCGCATATATTTTAAGAGCTCATTACATAAAACGAATAAATGCAATGAAAAAGGACACAATAACAATTTGTTTGCTATACTAAAAATTCAAAAAGGGGAAAAATTAAAAATGTTTAAATTGTACCAAATGAGTAGCGGTAGTACCACGGTACTTTAGAAGGTCAAAATGTACCAAACAAAGTACAATTGTACCAACTTTAACATCCCTGATTTGTATAAAAAACAGCTATTGATATTTTTAAATTGAATCGTGATCAGCTGTTTACTATGCTGCTGTCGTTTCCAAAATAATAAGTAGCTGACCACACGGCGACGATTGCAGTCAACGGCATTTGCAGTCGTGTAGCTCTGCAGTCTGCTGTGGTCTATGTGTTTATAGCATTAATGGGAGGGTTTCCCGAAAAGGTGAATAAATTTATTAAGGGAGAATAAAACTGATTTTTCTTTTTTGCTTCTAAACTAGAATAATGTTTTGATTAATAAAAAGGTTTCAAGGGCCATACATTTTGTGTTTAATTTTTTATAAATTGTTTTCTGTGTTAACCTTTTTTCGAAAGCAATATATAAAAATATATAATTACATATCGGTCTATATATGATAATATATGTCACATGTAATTGCATATATTTGTATATAGTTGTATCTGGATATAAATGTATCAGATTATATATAATTTAATACATTTGGATGAGCACAAAATTTTGATACAATTGTTTTTTTTTTTTTTTTTTTTTTTTTTTTTTTTTTTTATTTTAGTTAATGTACTTATAATTAATATAATTACATTACTCCCATTGGAGCTTCTAGCAACGAGAGAGTTCTTACGTTCCATGTTCCGATTCTTGTCCTTATTCGATAGCCAATTGGTTGTGCCGTTAAATGCGTTTGTATTTGTGTTGTTTCGTTAATCCTTTTAATTTTAAAATGTGCGATTGGTTAGACCACAGCATCCGATCCTAGTGTTGGGGCTGCCAACAACCTCTAGGCAGGTGAAGTTTAAATCAAATGAGTTTCAGTCACGGTTATTGTGACCTAATTACCCGAGACGCATTGATATTATTGCCAGTCGGGCATCAATTGACCGCCTTCTCACTTTAGCTGCCGACAAACGGGTGTTTGAACGACATTTCCAGGGAATACGTGGTTTACTAGAAACCGGACGTAGTGAGCTGCTTAGATTTGTAATTGTAACAAACTATATCTAATTTCATCAGATAAGATATAATTGTATCAAATTATATCTAATTGTATCAGATTACTTTTCTATACTTTATTTTTTTTTTTAATAAAATAAATTTAAATACAACTACTTAAGTATGAGTGATTTTAATTGTCCAGATTTTGTTTCAAAATCAAAATTATTTTATTGGTTAATGTCAAGCATTTTGGAAATTTGAATCTGGCAACCCTATTTGTAGGCCTGGTAACCAACAATAGAAATCACAGCAACAACAACTACTTTACAAGTGCATACATACTTCGTTAAGAATGTAAAATACAAAACAAGGACATTTAATATAAGACGATTGCAAAATAATTGAAATAATTAAAATTGGCATTACAAATATCATTATCAAACAAACAATGAAGAAAATACCACCGCCACACTGTGGGTTCAAAGTGGCGATTAATTGAAATTTAGAAATCAAGTTTTTATAATTAAATTTGGTATCGGGTAAAAATAGATAAAATTCTACATCACTAGTTGTCAAAGTCAATCAACTAAGTTGTTAACTTTTTCTGCAGAGAGATCTCAAAGTTAGAAAATGTTTGCAGAAAGTGAAAAAAACTAAAATTCTTAGTGATTCAAGTGCTTATATTTTCTATTAAATCTTTCAAAATTAAAACTTTTATGATGGAACCTTCAACTTCAGTTACTTTAGTATATTGTAAAAACTTTTTGTTTAAAAAAAATATGTGTAAATATTTTTAGTAATTATTTTAGAAAAAGTCCAAAATTGGGACATTTTCCACACTGCACTTATTAAGTTAGTTATTTTTGGGTTATACTATATGATGTGAGTTTGTATTTACAAACAAACTCAATTTACCAATTACCAAAAAAACTTTGGTAATTGGTGCGATAAAGTACCTTGTATGTATAAGGTGGCGCAAAAATAACCTTCCGATGTTTTTTTTTTATTATGTATTTATTATGTATAGCATTTTCTGATAGGAGGATTACTTTTGCGCCACCTTATATAATACTCCTTACCTGTAACGTAATAAGTTACCGATAATGGGTTACATAATGCATTACTTTGTAAATGAGTTACTTTATTCCTTACAAGGTAATGACTCCACCCATTACTTTTAGGCTCATCGCCTGTAAAACTCATCAGTGAAGTAAGGTGTAATGTAAAGTGTGGAGCCCTATGTCGGTACATTACTTTACCCATTATTTGGTAATGTGTGTTTTTGCTGGGATGGGCAACGCTTTTTTGTTATTTTCGATGTTGTGTTAAAAGTCTGGTTGTCATTTATTGATCAAAACCGATTATTGCATTTGTTCTGTTAAAATATTGGCTTCTTCTATATTTTTGGTATTTTTGGTATTGTTTTTATTGATGCATTGCGGTTGTTTTTAGAAATGGGTGCATGCAGTGTTTCCAATTCGGTTAATCGATTAATCGCCTCTATTTCGGTTAATGTCGTAAAAAATAATTTAAAACTCGATTAATTATGCGACCCGAATAATCGGTTTAAAACAGGCCGACTAACCGGCTCCATTTTTTATATGGCCTTTTTCTTTTATTTTTTAAGAAAACTTTATTGTTCTTTGAATTTTGGGTAAAAATTGCAAGAAAAAGAGGGACACTATCTAAAATATCACTAAATTCTTTTAAAATCGAGTGAAAGCGATCATTAAGGCTTTAGATAACATTTTTTAATCAACTCAAAACAAGAAGATGGGAAAGGCAATTTTAAAATATGTTCAGTTTAAAAAATTAAAATTATTAATAATTGAAGGGCTTATTGTAATAAGATGATAAGCCACATTTGTAGTTTTATGAATTTTGGCTGTTTTCTAGACTTCCATTGATTATTATTTAATAGAAATCATGCTTAATCAATTATTACAAGTGCCTAGAGTATAAATGTCCAGAAAAAGTCATATTTTTTTATATTCTTTCAACCTTTAAATTGCGAAAACCAACTAAAAATAAAATGTGACTTATCAAGTTTTTACAATAAGCCCTTCAATTATATGCCCCTTTTTCTTATATCTCGCAAGAATATTTTTCACAATCTGTTCCTTATCATGTCATGGAACTCGAACCCATACTCCGAAAAGTTTGACAGTTACTACACGACAGTTGTTTTTCTATGAAATAATACAGCACAACAATTAAGCAGTTATTTAAAAAGAAGTAGGTACTGTATTTTCGTAGCAGTTGTTTAATTTTTTTTGCAGTAAAGAGTTAATTTTCGTAAGTTATTTAAAAATAAAAATTTCGATGAATAATTCGTGTTTAGTTCATATTTGTTATAAATTCATAGTTTCCAAAAAAAAAAAAAATAAAATCTCGTTGTATCGCCAATAAGTAAAAATTTTGTTTTTTTTTTACAGTTAAGGAACTAAATTTTTAGTTAGTTTGTAGCATTTTAAATGAATATTACTTTGTTTTAATTGTCCTTTTGAGTATACTCTGCCGCCAATCTTTGTTAAGATTGCAACGTCATTTGCATTTTTACAAATCAAAAAATTATATTTTTAAAGCATACAAATCTTAAAAGCCCTGCCTATTATGGAGGCTATAGCTTTTCTAAAACTTCGGGTTCTGATAAGATCTTTATCCAGATCGAAATTCTAGTATTAACCTAGCTAATATGTTTGATTTGCTTCATGTTTGTAAATATACGGAGTTTTAAAGCTTTTGAAGTCTCTGGATATAACTAAACAGAATTTGTTTCTGAAGTGGTTCTAGGACTACCTACTTTCTACTTTGGAGCAATTAAATCGATTGCTTTTGGAACTAATTCAAACAAAATCATGAGCGTCAAACCGACACTAGAACAGGGTATAACAAACAATAAGTTGTGCGCCCCAGTAGGTTAGTTGATATCGTGCTGGCTTATCAATGCGGGGGTCGCGGGTTCGCTTCCCACCAGTGGCACTAGTCTGTTTTCGCTACAACGCTCCGAAAGCCATAGAAGCTAGTGCTCAGTTAGGGTAATAGTATATAATTTGTAATTAAATGATTATTAATTAATAAAAAAAAATAATAATAACAATAATACGAGTAAGTTGTTCCACAATTAGTTCTCATGAATTCACATATTTTGAAAATCGTAACAAAAATATATTCTAAGAGCTTATTAATAGAAAAACTCTGTAACTCTAAGGATTTGCTTCCACTAAAAATATCTAAGAACATTTTCTTTCCGAAGTCTTTAAATTCCTACAAAATGAAACTCCAAGGATATAAAGCATGTTTCTTAAAAAATCGCAGGATGCTTTGAATGATACGATAGATACCAAACAAACACTTTTTAGACTAGTGCAGTAGACTTTACTTGATATTAAAAAAAAACAATGTTTTTTGTATTTTTATTAATAAATTAACAAAAGAAATACATTTACTTTGCATTAAATGATTAATCGATTAACCAGCAATTTTGTCGATTAACCGACCCGAATAACCGGTTAGTCAATGTTGGGGGTTTTTAAATAATAACCGCCTAGGTCGAAGAATTGGAAACACTAGGTGAGTGAGTATTTTTTATCACTTAAGCTCACGTACACAAAATTTTGTCACGCACAATTTGCAGTACAAGTAATTTACAAATTCAAGTGATTAAATTGCATTTAAATCAATGGTTTACTCACGCTCTCAAATTTGTCCTCACTCCAAATTTTCGCAATTAAAAGTTATGGAAACCAAATAATTGACCCATGTATTTTATGTTATAACAATTTTATTTTTTATTAATTTAATCAAATGAATATTTTTCATATTAAACACACCTATATTAATTTAATTTTACAGGCGATGAGCCTTAAAGTACTGGTTGGACTCATTACCTTGTAGGGGGTAAAGTAACTGGTTTCGTATATGGTTACATGGTGGAAAAAGTAATATGTCTATAAATAGATTTTCATAAAAAACAAAAGCATAACAATTTTTTTTTAAAAATATTTTTTTTTTTAAATTAAATAAATAATGTGGTCATGCTGGGATTCAAACCTGTCGTCTCTGGTGGTTAACAATTAGTTAGGCGAGAACTCTACCAACTGATCCATCGATATGTACATTATTTTATTGCTTAAAATGTAAATAAGTTGTTGTGCTTTGTGTTTTCGTTCGTGATCTCAAAAATATACACCTTTACCCTCATGCTTACAAAAATACCCAAAGTAATGTGTCTATAAATAGATTTTCAAAAATGTATGCATTATGTAATTGTTGATCGGTTAGTCATTATTTTATGTTTTGAAGTAATGTAAAACGTAATGAGATATCATTACAAGGTAATACATGAGTGTTCAATTGTCGGTAACTAATTACTTTATGTTTTAAAATAATGTTGAATGAAAGTAGTTATATTACATTATAATGCATTATGTAACCAAATATTGGTAACCTATTACTTTATGTTTCGAAATAATGTTGAAGGTAATTACTAACTAATGCATTATGTAACCCATTATAAGTAACTCATTACTTCTTGTCGAAAAATAATGATACAGGTAAAGAGTACACATTACATTATCGCACCCATTACCAAAATTTTGTTTGGTTATTAATTTATCGCTTTTCTTTCCAAAGTTACAGCCAAAATTGTCAACTAAGATCTTTCTTTCCGAAAAACAAAAAAGCGTCTAACAGGTTAAAACTATTTTTTTTTTATGTTTATATGTATTAACGATAACTCATCAATAAAAATTATATATATATTAAAAATAACATAAAAATAATCTCGATGTATATTAAAACAAAAAATGTTATGTTTAAAACTACCCCTTCCCTGAATTAATCGCCATTCTGGGTATCATCGAACCCACTGTGCGCCATTTAATATTAATATTGCCACTTAACCAATCTCAATCGTAAAGAACCTTTAACAAAAAACCACAGTTTTGCTACACAATAGAAAATTGAGACATTGATTGAAGAATAAGATTATGATATGGTTTATAAACAGGGCAACCAGTAGAAGACTCTTAAAAATTGTTCCCAACAAAAATGCCCTATGAAACGGAACATATGTCGTGAAAAATTTAAAAAAAAATATGCTATTAAAAACAAAGTAAAAAAAAACTATACTTAAAACTGCTGGTCTCCAGTAAGATTTATTACATCTGTTTCATTAAAAATTTTATTATTGTGAACCAGTATTATGAAAATGAATGAATTTATTTTTTACATAAATCTGTTATTCCGACGAAAAAAGTTAATATATTTATATATAATTATAGATGTGGCCATATGTAACCGTATATATTTACATCTCATACTTAGTTTTACGAAAATTTCTATCATCATATATCATTATCATATATCATTATATCTTATGCTACATATAAGTTGATATTTTTTATCTCTTCATATATACTTGATATAGCTTAATATGGGAGCATATATTAGACTAGAGTGGCACTATGCACCGCAACCAGAAGTTGGTATTTTGTGCTGATGGGAGCATATATAATTTAATGTATAATAATATATAGGTATATATGATACAATAAAATCAAACAAATTTCATCACTTTTATATAGAATTATATCGATTGTTTCATTTTGCAAAAATCAGTTCAGTGCTGGTAAAGCGTTGACCTTTCTCCTTCAAAAATTATAATTTGGGTAAATCTTCTACTACCACTTCACCATTCGTCCTCTGAAGATTTTCGTTGACACTAAATGAAACATGTAAGGACCTGGCAGTAGATAAAGTCTGCATTAAATTAGCGGAATAAAGACATTTTTCATTAAAAAATAAACATTGGACGGCTTTCTGTTTAACAACATGAATAATTTTTTTTTTTAAATAAATATTTAGGAAATTGTAACTTTGGCCGACAATTGATGAAACTTATTCCTGTTTTGCTCTGGATGTATGACATATCAAGTGTATTTTTCCTCAGGCATAATTATGGTCATACGTTGTATTTTCGAATCTCGCGTAGTTTTCGCGAAAATTGAAAAAGAGCTCAATCAAAGATTTAAATTTTTCTCGCAAAATTGTTCAGAGACAACTCAAATACATAATCAAGAAAAACATTTTTGTAATTTCCACTTTTTGTTTAAATCCTCTTCCGGCGAGGCGTGATAATTGTTCAAAAACAAAACAAACAAAAAATATACGGAAAAATGTGCTCTAAAAATATGTTTTTGTTCTAAAAAATTACAAAAATATGCTCAAAATTTAGATTCTTAAGATCATAAATATGCAAAAATATACAATTAAGCACAAATTATGCAAAAATACGCTCTAACAAATCAATGGCAGAATTCGTCAATTATTCTTAAACGTACAAATATGTCATACATTTTTCAATACGACACACAAGAAGAAACAAGATACAGCATATTTCTGGTTGCCCTGTTTATATATAACCCACTCAATTACTTCTATCTATCAATCTTTATAATAAGGAAACCTTCAATAACCCACTCAATTACTTCACATTCCCATCTATCTATCAATCTTTATGATAAGGAAAAATTTAATATGAGAAATACTTCTTTACTATGGATGCCAAAAGAGAAGTCCCGAATCCCGAGATTTTCGGTATTTAGTAAATCCCGAATTCCAAAATCCCGGCAGTTAGCATATTTTTATTTTTTTTTTAATCTCAATTTGTTCATTGTAAAATTACTAAAAATACGTGTTTTATCGCTGAAATCGAATTTGTTGCCAACCGATGTTAGCAGTTGGTTAGCAAAAACAAATATTGGAATACCAAACAACCGCGGAATGCTGAAAAATTCGGGAATTTTAAAAATTCTGAAAATTCCAGAGATTTCGGGATCGGGATTTCCAAAATCCCGAATCCCGAGATTTTTAAATATCAATTTCGATTGGCTTCCCTATTGTCTACCCACTACACTACACATGTTTTCCATGAGTTTGTGGCTAGTTCATTATAGTTATGTACAATGTGCACATACTTACGTACATAAAAATACAATCAATCAGATGCATTTTTGCGGTTACTTTTTACCGAATAGAATATGTGTTCACAAAGAACATACAGGGTGAAATGAACGTTTATTGTTTTTTTTTTTTCTAATTAAAAAAATCAATTCATTCTCATTGATTGATCGTTTACTGTCAAAAAATAGAATATATTTAATTTTGTATAACATAAACTTCATGTACAGCCAGAAACAAATGTTTTTTCTCAAACCAGATTTGAATGCAAACGATTGATGCAAACAAAAATTCAATCGTCTCAAAATTATTTCTATTGTTCTATCTGAAATAGAGTTTTGGTAACTGAAATAGCGTTGGTACAACTGAAATGTCGTTGTGACATTTGAAATATGGATCCGAATTCGGTTACTACAACAATTGTTTTTTCTGTGTGAACAGCTTGGGTCCTGTTCAGACTGTGGTAGATTTGCGTTTAGATCAAATTCAGATAAGTGTAAAAATGCCGGAAGACGCACTATCGGATTGATGTATAAATAATACTATTCTGAAAGCCCTTGTGAGTTTTTGTGTTTAGGTTTCTACTAGGTTTCAGCCCAGGGACAAGCACGTTTATGAATATTCTGTTTAAAAAAAAAAGTATAAAGTTTTTTTTACAGAAATTTTTTCGATATAAATGTCAAATTTTCATATTTTAATCTTTAGTTGATTTAAACAAATAAGTGTTTCAGATTTTTTCGAAATTTGCAATAGGTTTGCGTTTTAGCAAAAAAATCAATATTGTAGGAATCTATGTTCAATTTCGATATCTATGTGGAAATACATTAAAATTTTGCAAAATTAATGCATTTTTCACTGTTGACTTAACCAAATTTTGAAAGAAAAAAAATTTTAATTAATGCAATCTGCAAGCCGACTGAGTTTCTATTCAATGTAAGGATAAAAAATCGGCTAAAAGAAAAAATTCCACCTTTTTTTTTGCGGCATAGTTTTTTTTTGCGAGTTCTAAATTTTACAAAGATTTTTGTTTAACAAAAAAAAACAATTTAATCTCGATATAAAAAAAAACTCGTATTGGAATATTTCTCCTAAGCAATGTTTTTATCCAGACACCAACAAGAAACAGAATACATTTGCAGATTAAATTAAATAAAATTGTTTCTCAAAATTTGGACCAGTGTAGCGAGGAAAACGCACTAAATTTGGAAAATTCTAAAACAACATAGATGATGTACTTGCCTAAACAAAAATTTTGGTACCGATATTGAGAAGTTATGAATAATTTTTTTGTATTTGTAAAATAATATGCTATAACTGAATGTTATAATAAAAAAAAAACTTATACAACAAATCTTTTTGATCAAAAAAAAATATAATTACCTAACCCTGATTTCAGTTGCAAATGTTTTGAACACCACTGTACGTATTCACTTAAATCGTGTTACGAATAAAATATGTCAATTTCACATTTAAATTAACAAAAATCTCCATACAAAAAACTTAAAAAATCATTTTTTTTTACAGAATATCCCTGAAAAAGGGATATGTCTGGACAAGCGTTGACATGTTCTACACACCGTTGTACGGCCCTTAAAAAAACTTTCATATACTACTAATATTGAATACGTTGCATTTAGTTAAAATACAAAATTCTTTGAAAAACTCAAAAAAAAAATACGTTTTTTTTTTAAAAACATTCATGCTCACGAGTTCTCAATGATACACACGCAATATTTTGGGAATCATCATAAAACAAACCAAAGTACATTTTGAGGGGTGGACAAAAGAAACTTTTTTTTGGCGAGTCGGTCTAAGGTACATAATTCAAATCAACTTACGTTTACTAGCATTTTGCATAAATAATTGCAGTCATATATCGCATTCGGTTTTGTCAATCATTGTCATTTATGTTTCAAGCTAAAATGATACAAAAAAATAAAAACTACGAACGTAATATTGTTAGTTTTCAATTCACACATATAAGGGTTCATCTAAAAGCTTATTGTGAATTAGGGCGGGTCGATTTAAAAATCGCTCAACGTACAATTAAAATCGTATTCTAGGGAACAAAATAAGAAATTTTGCCGAAGGAACCATACCTCTGAAACAAATTCTAATGTCCCGACTTTTGAACCGTAGGGTCAAATTTTGAAAAATCCCACTTTGACTCATTTAGAGTGCCCCAATCGAATATAATTTATACATTCATCTGCTAGAGCGTCTTCCGGAGAAGAAATAGAGACCCTAATCTTGGAAAGACTCCTACTACTTTCTGAAATATCTCTATACCGAGATTTGTACACTTTGCTATAAAAACACGGCTAAAAAGGCCCTCTTTCAACTTTAATGTTAACCCCTTAACGGGCACCTAGAATGATGATTTATGCATTAATCTGCTGGCGCGTCTTCCGGAGAAGAAGTATTTCCCATAATCTTGGAGAGATTCCTTCTAAAGGGTCCGCCATCTAACGTTTTTTTTCAACTAGTGCTTATTTCGTGAATGGTAACACTTAGCTCTTGTCTGATTTGACAGATAATAAGTTTTATCCTTCCGCTGAACGAATATGGTCCGTATTTTCGTTATCTTGTGAAAAAAGTGAAAGAAGCTGGCATCCTCATCGATAAAGCCAAAACAGTGCGTACACCCGAGAATATTGCTGCTGTGGCAGAAAGGGTGCGTGAAGCGCCATCAACATCAATTCACCGTCGTTCTCAACAATGGAATATTTCGGAGACATCATTGAGACGAATTTTGCATAAAGACCTTGGTATGACGCCACACAAAGTCCAATTGGTTCAGGAGTTCAAAAAAAAATTTATTTGGCGTACCCTTTACTTTCTGAAATATCAAAGTGGGCTTTTTCAAAATTTTACCCTACGGGTCAAAAGTCGGGACATCAGAACTCGTTTTAGAGGTATGGTTTCTTCGGCAAAGTTTCTTATTTTGATCCCTAGAATATGACTTTCCTTGTACGTTGAGCGATTTTTTTGCCTCCCTACAAATCGACCCGCCCTATTGTGCATGTATGTAACTGTATTGATACACTTAAAATAATATGTAGTTTAATACCACTGCAAATGTAGTTAAAAACAAATGAAATTTCACCTAAAGAAAGGACGACTTACATTTCAGTAAATTCAACTAACATTTTCATTTGTTTTTACTGTTCAAAAAGATTGTAGAAAATTTAATTTGTTCTAAAAATGACTACATTTAGATTACAAATAAAGAAACTGTATTATTTACAACCCTACTACATACTTTTAAAGCAGACGTTTCCTGTTTCCTGCAGAAATTCTCAAAAATTCGATAATTAACAATCAAATTTATTTAAAATTATTATTTAATTTTTTTTTTACGACATTTGTTGTTAAATAAATTGTTGACTTATCAACAATTCAACTGACAATTGTCGTTAGTTAACGAAATCGATAAAATCGTTAAGAAAGTTATAGTGAATTTACATTATACCTGGAATCTGGTTTAAATCGGATTTTGGTGACAATCTGGTTATGAAACGTAATTTCAAACCAGATTATCTATACAAATTCATAACTAGATTGTCGGACAATCTGGTTTAAAATTACGTTCAAAATTAGGTTGTAGCGATACAAAACTGTGTTGTCCCCTATTTAGAGAGAGATATGTGGAAAATGTAGCATGTGTAAAAAATATGTATATATATATAAGTTTGATATAATTTTTATTAAAAATAAAAATTATGTTTTTTCGACCTTTAATTGTGCAATGAAAGTGGTCAATTAATGGTCATTATATATATATAAATATATATACGAGGGCGGATCAATAAGTCCGTGACTTTTCGAACTTCCCTCGTAGTTATATGAAATGCAACACTGTTCCCATCAAGTATTACCTGTTAAAAGAATACTATCAAATTTAAAGCAAGTTCCGTCATTTACTTTGCGTTTAACAGTTGTTCAAAACTACAACCTCGTGGATTTTTTTAAATGAAAAAAGTGAATTTCGAGTGCTCATTAAACATTATTTTTTTGCGAAAAAAAAACCGTCAATCAAACCAAGAAAAAGCTTGATAAATACTTTGGGGACTCTGCACCATCGATTTCAATTGTAAAAAAGTGGTTTACTGACTTTCGTTGTGGTCGCACAAGTTCAAATGCCGCTGAACGTTCTGGACGTCCAATTGAGGTCAATACACCCGAAAATGTCGAAAAAATCGTTAGATTGTTGATGCCATAGGCATTTCATATGGCAGTGTGGCTTCGGTTTTAAATGATCAGTTGGGTTTAAGAAAGCTGTCTGCAAGATGGGTGCCGCGTTTGCCATAACGTAATCGTGGCCTATAAGGTTTTTTGGGATGCACGCGGGATAATCCACATCGATTACCTTCAAAAGAGAATAACAATAAACGGCGAATATTATGCCAACTTATTGAACCGATTTAACGAGTTTAAAAAAAAAACGACACCATATGGCCATGAAATTCCTATTTTATGGAATTCGAAAAATCCAATTTTTGGAAGGGATACAAAAATTGGAGAAACGTTGGACTAAGTGTATTGAGGTAAAAGGAGATTATGTTGAAAAAAAAAATTTTTTTTTGCAAAAAAAAAAAATTTTGTGTTTCATTCAAAAATTCACGGACTTATTGATTCGCCCTCGTATATATATTCCTTGTTCCGATATGTTTTCCTTGTGAAAAAAAAATGTAAACAAATAAAAAAAATTTATATAATTTAGAACAACTAATGCCCATATTTTGTATTTCCCCTGCGTTCAACGCTTCACCTACGCCAACACAAACGCTAAGTAAAAAACATGTTATTTTATAAATCACTTCGTCACCGCGTTGTCTCAACATTGAACTAATACGTTATCACTTCAATTGTCAGACCATTTCGTTATTATGGTTTCCTTCATACAGAACAGTACGGAAATAAAAAAACAAAAAGTTGAGAAAACCAGGTTTTTTATGATCTGGTAACTCCATCAGTTGTGATTGTGAATACAAATGTAAATACAGCTGATGAAAATTTAAAACCAAATTCAAATTTGTGTTTAACATATTTTTTTAAATTGTGATAATTAAAAAGCAGTTTTTTTTGTTTTATTAAAAATTGTTAACATTATAGAAAATAAACACAGAAAACTAAAATTTTTTCTTATGATGTGATTTGTGGTTATTTAAAAATATGTAAGCTAACGCTTCAAAAATTGGGTGTTTAATTTGACAGCTCAATAATCAGCTGTTGCAACGCGAGCAGTCACGCGGTGATTTAAGAAATTCAAATAAGGCCAACGCAAGGTGAAGTGAGGCGTAGCGTTTTCCAAAATAAGGGCATAAATAAAACGATTGTTATTAAACCCTATAAAATGGCATTTTTTTATTGAAACAAAAATTCAATTCGAAGACAATTTGTCCAAACAACATTGACATGGCGACAAGAAGAACAAATTGAAATATCATGCTTCCAAAAAATCATACACAACCAAAAACACTTCTTTCAACAAAATTAACATTGTTTCTTTCATAATCGCTGCAAGTTTTGTCTTACGCCAGTAAATTAAACTCAATTTTACTCCAGCTTTCGTGAAAGTGTAAATTCATTGTTAGTGAATCGCACTACAGATTTTAAAATCTCGATACACCCTGTTTATCCTTTATAAATTCATATGTATGTGGTAGATAATGCAAATCAATTTACGTTTAGTAGTATTTTGCATAAATAAATGCAATCATATATCGCATTCGTTGTTGTCAATCATTGTCAGTTATGATTCAGGCTAAATGATAAAAAAAGATAATAAAAAGTACCAACGTAATAATGTTAGAATTCAATTTCATACATATAAAGGTTTCATTGAAAGGTTTTATTGTGGCATGCATGTATGTATCTGTGTATCTGTCTGTTGTATTGGTGGTATGCAGTCATTCTCGTATACAATACAAGATGTAAATTAGTTTTAATCGCTTGTCATGTATAAATGAAAACACAACCAAATAACACAAAAGTTTACATAAAACATAAAGGACTCGTAGTGTTTTCTAACGTTCCATTGTTAAATGCATAAATTGAAAATCAATTAATAGCATTTCTCATTTGTCGAACATGTCATGTTAGATAATTTTCGAAATTTATGTTCGAATATAAATGAACATGTTTTTGAGTTCATTAATAAGAGTAAATTTGAACAATAAACTGGTGATTAAAAGTTAATAGCCCGTAACGACTTTCCCATCATACTAAAAGACATTTAACACCGTTATTTTAAGTTGTAATTACATCGTCAGTTAAGAATTGCTAACATAACAGGTACAAATAGTTATATCTAGGTCATATATAATATGATTAAGTCATATATAAAGAATTTCATATCAAACCCGATATGCATTGAACCCGCCCCTTTCAGATTTTGATGAAATTTTGCATACAGCTACATTTAACCTATACAAACACAATATTATTTTTAAAAATTGCATTTTCGAAAAATTGTGGGCGTGGTAATATCTAAGCAGCGATTACTACGGAATGGCTCAACCGATTTCAAAGATCCTGGTGCCATTAGGTATATAAGTCAGCTTTCGAAAACATACACTGTAAAAATTTTCTATTACACCGAAAATTTTTTTTGGCAAAAATAAAACTTTAAACTGGGAAAACACTTCAAAGGCCAAGTGTTTTTTTTTCCAAAAAAAAACTTTTTTAAAAAGGTCTATTTAATATATATAACATATCTAAAAACTAAAATGGCGTTTTTTTTTTTTTTTTTAATTTTTTTAAGTAAATGCATCTCTTGTTAACTTCCTTATATTTTGATGTCATTGTGTGACAAAAAAGAATAAAGTACCCAGCAAAACCACACATTACCAAATCATGGGTAAAGTAATGTATCGCCATAGGGCTTCATGCATTACTTTACAAGTTACTTCACTGATGAATTTTACAGGCGATGAGCCTAAAAGTAACTCATTACCTTGCAGGTGGTAAAGTAACTGGTTACTAATATGGTTACATGGTGGGAAAAAGTAATGTGTCTATAAATAGATTTTCATAAAAAAATGCATAATTTTTTTTTTTTACAGATATTTTTTTTATAATTAAATAAATAACTTTTTCTTTATTACATAAATAGCTTGGTCATGCTGGGATTCGAACCTGGGGTCTCTGGTATTTAGCAATTAGTTAGGCGAGAACTCTACCAACTGAGCTATCGATACATATAATATTTTATTGCTTAAAATGTAGATGAGTTGTTGTGCTTCGTGTTTTCGTTCGTGATATCAAAAATATCACCTTACCATTATGCTTACAAAAAATCACAAAGTAATGTATCTGTAAATAGATTTTCAAAAATATATATTAATAATTACTTTATGTTTATAATTCATGCATTATGTAGTTGATGATCGGTAAGTCATTATTTTATGTTTTGAAGTAATGTAAAATGTAATGAGGTCTCATTACAAGGTAAAACATGAGTGTTCAATTATCGGTAACTCATTACTTCTTGTTGGAAAATGATGATACAGGTAAGGAGTACACATTGCAAGGTAATGCATTACTTTATCGCACCCATTACCAAAGTTTTGCTGGGTAACTATACTTTGAAAGTTATACAGATTTGTTATTGTAATTCTTATAGATTAGAACAAGAATCGTATTATCAGTTTTTTAGACACCCCCAAAATATGGACTTACCCTTGGTAAATTTTTTTTCTATTTTCATTTTTTTAGATTTAATATATAATTTTGCTTTACACTGAATTTTTTATGATATAACGTGACAAATTTTTTATAAAAATAACCAAGTGTAAAGTAAAACAGATAATTAAATTTTGCTGTTTCATATTTAGTATTAGAGTGACTTAATTATATGAGCACAAGTGTATGTCTTATTTGTTCTAAAAATAAATTATTTTATATAAATCAATAATTATTGAGAGAATTTTGTATATGGAACTTGATATTATTAGATCGTCGGTTTAGTATTGTTTTGCCGTATACATACGGCAAAACAATATTTAACCGACGATATGTCTCCAAATCTTACTCCATATATAACGACATAAGCCATATTATAATAATCCAAATATATGAATTGATCGATATTATTATATATGGTCCGATACTAAGTCTTATTAAACAATATGCGAAGCCATACTAAAAATATGTTTCTTATAATTGTATATAGCATTATATATAATCCCATATATATGTTGGTAAAGTTCAATATTCTTTAATATAAAAATATATGATCATATAAACTAGCATATGCATCAATATGTATTTATATATAATAATATTTTCAAAATGTTTTACCAAAAAAATTATGTATAAGCACATCCAATCACGTATAAAAAAAAAATACTATTCTGAATTTTTGTATATGGTAATACATGGTTGATAAATTTGATTAAATTTTTATAAAATTAGATATAACCAAATATATAAACAAACATCAAAAACGTATTCTGTCATTTTAGACATACTTATATATAAAAAACAAATTTCCTAAGTCAGTTTCTATGTAACTTTATATAATTAAAAAATCGCAAAATATTTTACGAAATAGTTTACAATTTTGAGAAATCGATTTCCATTACAAAAAACAAACAATTTAGCTAAATTTTTTAGAACAGATTACCTAAGAACCTGTTCTAGAACAGCTTTTTTTTACCACCGGTTACATGGAAAAGGTTCCTGGGTGTCAAATAGTAAGTTTTCACTGTCCCAAAACAAGTTCCAGAACCGGTTCAACTTGTTCTATTTCGGAGGTAAAGAACCTATTGTAAATAGGACAACATAAAAAAGGTCCCTGGGAGTCAAATTTTAAGGTTTTACTTTCCAAGTACCAGAACTATAACTGGTTCTAAGGCAACTTGTTCTATTTTGGAGGTAAAGAACATATTGCAAATAGGACAAACTCCATATAAAAAGAATCGGTTGAAAAACAAAAATTATAACCTATTATAATACACTATAAGTTGTTCTACAACCTGTTATTTGGATTTAACTGGGCCATTTAATTATTGACAAACATTGTTTTTAATTAATATAAAATTAACATTTTCGTTCAAAACGAAAATTTGATGTCCTAACAAAATATAAATAAAATTTAAGTTATTTACAATTTCAATCATACTTTTTTTGTTTAGATTTTTGTTGTTTTTTTTTTTTTTTTTTTTTTTTTTTTTTTTGTTTTTGTTTGAACCTGTTTTATGGAGGTCAAATATATGTAACTTAATATCTCTTAATTTAAATATATTTGGATTATTTAGATACATAATTGTATCTAATTATATCTAATTATATCTAATTGTATCAAATGTGAAATAATTAGATGTAATTATATCGGGACAAAACCCGGATAGAATTGTATAGTTTTTTTTTTATTAAATTGTATCTATTTACATACAATTAGATCCAAAGTGATACAATTTAATGGAACTATTTTTGGATCAAAATATATCCTCTTATATTTGCGGAAAATATCTCATCATATATAATTTTGCATAAACTTTTTTACTCTTGAAGTTACAAAAAGCATTATCGGGTAAAATTTTATGAAATCAGATATATTTATATCTAATAAGATATAAATTAATGTCCTGGATATGGAAAATTTTCGGATAAAATTGTATCAAATTATATCTAATTTGATATCTAATCTGGCCGAAGCCGTAGCCGAACTTCGGCCAGATTTTTAATGTTCGGCCGAAGCCGAAGCCGAACTTTTAAATTTACTTTTTAAATTGAATAAACATGAATAAATCTAAAAAAGCTAATTTACAATTTTCTTTCAAAAATATGAAATAATGAGTTCAATTAAAGAATTTATTCTAAAAATGTACTCAGTTTCTTCAAATACACAGAGTTCGGCCAAAATTTAACCGAACTTGGCCGAACATCACTTTTTGGCCGAACTTCGAAGCCGAATCCTCGATCGGACACTAATAATTAGATACATATAGCTGACCCATTTTTCGGATCAATTTGTATCAGATATAATCTTATTAGACTCCATATTAAAATTTTTAAATGGGATATAACCATATATATATATTATGTAAAAATATAAAAGAATAAAAGGTTTTTCATGTATGCCATATAATCAAAATAATTAAAACTCATTGAAATTTGACAAAAATTTGGATTTTGACAAAAACTGTATACGAAGATTTCTGCAAAAATATACAGATTAAATAGTTGGCCTTAAAATTAGTTTTCAACAAATATATGTACACACAGAGAAATAAAGTGTCAACCGAATTTAAAAGTGTATATTAATGATAACAACTTATAAATTTAGTTGGTATAACGATATTTACATTAGATTTCTGAATATTTTGGGTATTTCAATTAAAGTTCAGTTGCATTAACCGAACTTTGTTGTTAAAACTAATGTTAAGTTGTGCCAACCGTCTGAAATTCGTTATAACCGAATTTGAGTCGAAGTAACCGAATTTCAGTTGGCAAATAGCTAAATTTTTCTCTCTCACAAAAAAAGTTTTACCTATTGATGATATTGTTTCATAAATCGTTTGTCATCAATTATTCATCATATTTATGAAGAGTTGCATAGAAATTTATGACAAATGTTTCATAGATGTTTCGTTGAACTTCATCATTTATTTTTGAGTTTTGTGTTACCGTAAATATTTAGAAATATTTCGTTTTTTTTGAAATTTTTATTTTTTGCAAATTTTTCATAAAAATTATATTGCAATAGTAAAATTTTTAAATATTATAATAAAAATAACGGCAAAAACTATCAATTATTAACCACGCCTACTTCGCCCATTGTTAGGAAAGATTTAAAAAGTTGTTCCACTTTTTTGTCTCTTATAGTAGAGCAAATATTGTTAGTTTGGCATAACTGCGATGTACTTGTTTTTTTAGCTAGACAATTGGCGTGAAAAGCCTCATATGTTAACTTCTTTATGAAACGAGAACAATAAATAAACTTCAAGCAGTCATTTAAAAAATATATAAACTAAAATAGTTTGGACATTAACTTCTGTATAATATTTTGCTACTGCTGTTGTGTGTGTGTGTGTTTTTTTTTATTTCTTCAAAATTCCCTATTTAGTTATCAAATGTATTACTTTTGCTGTATATGTGCAAATATTTGTATGTATGTATGTATGTATGTATGAGTGCTCACAGTGGGGTTTAAAAAAAAATTCACCCCCATTACTTAATGAAATTGCATACTAAGCAGCGCCCTACAATTGTTTTTACAAAAACAGAAAAAAATTAAGGATAATGATGAAAAAATCCCATAATTCCCAAAAAACTGTTACAAATTTCCAAAAATTGGCTATTTTTACATTTATTTATGTATTGTCCACATTTAAAGCGATGTTAAAAGGGAATATACGAGATAATTTTAGGACCAAATTGGAGCATCTGCACAAGCTTCTTAATTGCTAGTTCCGGTAATACACTGGTTAAAATTAAAACACGAGTAAAATTAATGGTCGAATTTGAAGTGGTCTGTGAAGAGAATAATTAGCAACTGGGGAATATATTTTTCATAAAACGCATATAAATATAGTAGACTTTCAGAAAAATATTTATTATATATATTTAGAGGCAAACTAGTCTTGGCACCTATTTGACAAAAAAAAACTAAAATAACTTTTTTTTTAATTTTTAACTTTAAAAGCTCTCCATTTAAAGCGTGAAAAAAGATATTGCATTGAAATGTGGTTTATGTAATTAAATAGTGAGTTATAAATATAAGTTTTATCGCAATTCAAATAGAGGGTAAACACAGAGAAAAGTTGTGTCGGTTAAAAACTGAAATTCAAATAGTGGAGGTCGCAACAAAATTCAGTTACTACAACTGAATTTTAGATACAACATCGAAAACATTTAAAACCACATAAAAAATACACTTTTCAATTTGTTTGGCGCTTTTTTTCTGTGTGTAAGAATTTGCTAAATCATATCCAAAATATTTTAAAAACGCCCCACTGTAGAGTGTGTTAGAAAATGAATGTTAACATTTTTATACAAGTTTTTCTGTTTGTTTTTAAATGTGTGTGTAAATGTTTTAAAGTGCCCAGCTAGAAAAATAGGAACGGCAAAACGTTGGCCCAGTGCTTTAAATGGTGGTATAAGAGGTGGCAGGGCGTTGCCTTTCTGAAGATTTAAGTGCTTTGCCAACTCCAAAATTATAACACCGGTGAGGGTTGGCCATTGCTTTTTTTAAAACGTTGACAAAGCACTGGTTATTAGCGCTTTGCCATTACCGAAATCATAATTTTAAAACGTCGGCTAAGCATTTTCAAAACAACCAATAAAGTGCTTTTTTAATAATAAAATTAGTACTTTGCCAACCCCAAATCATAACACCGAGTATGGCTTGGCCGTTTCTTTATTAATACGTTGGCAAAGCACACCCAAAGATTGCCTCGCCTCTACCGGAATCATAATTTTAAAACGTTGACAAAGCATTGGTAAAACAACTAACAAAGTGATAAATAAATTGATAAAAATGACAGTGTGGTAATTATAATTGTTTTTAGAAAATTTTGTTTATATTATTTAAAATAATAAAACGATGTAAAAAAATAAACATACAAATTCAGTTTCTGCAATCCCAAGGAATAAAGTTTTCATATCGTTATATATTACTTTATACAATTATTTATAATATATTGCAAAGTATGTATTCATATAAAATCATATAAAAGTATATCTCAAATATATAGTTATATCTTTCTTTATATTACACTTCATGTAGTGCAATATGTAATATGTATGTATACAATTGTATCTAATTGGATGTAGTTGTATCACAATATATATATAATTTGATACATTTGGATGATTATAAAATTGGGATACAACTGTATCAAACTATATCTAATGTCATCAAATAAGATCTAATTATATCAAATAATGTCTAATTGTATCATTTTCTATATGATACAAGAGATGTTCTAATTTTTACGATTTAATCATATGTAAAACGGAAATTCACAAAATATTTTTTTTTTCATGGGATGTAAATTAAAATAAAATTACAAAAAACCATTGCTATTCTGAGTGTGAATTTGTAATTTTTTATAGAGAAATTTTAAATTTATAAAAATAAGGTTTTCATTTAAAATTGGGAAATTTTCGAAAAAAAATTGATTTCATATTTGAAAATAGAAAATTTATAACTCAATGTGAAACCCATGTGAAATTAAAATTTTTAATTAAATTGAGAATATTAGATTTGAAAACGTAATTTATTTATGAAACTGGCAAAGTTTTGGTCAACGTAGGGAAAGTGTTGCGGACAGGGCCTGTGCCAGTGCCTTTACACTAAAAGTTCTATAATTGTCACCTGCTTTAAATGTCGGTATTCTTTAATTGTCTCCCCCCCCCCCCCCCACAGAAATTCTTTTCATTTAAATAAATTTAAAAATTCTGTATATCTCAATGAAAATGACCAATTTTTCATTTTCATTGCACAATTAAAGGTCGAAAAAAACATAATTTTTATTTCTAAAAAAAATTATATCAAACTTTTAATTCTGTGTGTCTTTTTAAAAAATAAAACAAAAAAAAAAAATAAACCGTGATTTTTTTTGCAACTTTCTTTTTGGCAACACTGTTTTTGGCAGCTCAGTTGTTTTCGTGTAACATATTACTGTTAAACATGTTCAGTTTGGTCTATAATTTAACCATGAATCGACTTACAAACGAGAATTGACTTATATAGATCGTTCTATCGACTCAAATAAAGATTTCATACATTTCTTTAAATTTTATGTTTTTTTCTTTTGAAATTTAATCCGAAAGTTTTAAAAAAATCACCCTTTATATGATAAAATATCTCAGCAAAAAATAACCTGGATTTTTTTTTTTAAGAGAAGCAACACTCAGGAAATTCTTCCTATTTATTAATGTGTTGCTTTCTTTGGAAAGGGGATAGTGAAGAGATGAAAGATGGTGAAGGATCAAGGGCTTCAAACATGGCAACACTGTAATTGCGCGAGATAAGTCTTAGAACAGTTGTTGCTCGCCACCTGATGTATAGTTGGCGAATTTATTGAAGCTTTTTTGTGTCATAGCCCTGATTCATTATTTTACTTCGGTGGGGTTTAGTGCTATGGGAACACCGAAGGCGGACGCTGCGATACATATGAGGGATAAAAACTCATACTAATTATTTTTCTAAATTGATGATGTCGTCACCGGGAATCAAACCCGGGACCATCTGTGTAACATTCCAACGCGCTAACCATTACACCACAGCGCCCAGCAATTAGGGAAGGCATTCTGGTGTGCTTCCCAAAATGCCTTCTTTGAAGCAGTGAATAATGCTTACAATGAAATAGTACAGAATGCATACCATGAAGCATTAATGTTGTCTACATACAAAAAAAGCTCTTCTTATTTCCTAAGAAGGCATTATTTTATTGCTTCTAAGACAACATGAAAGAAGCACTTTTCACCTGCTTAAAAGAGACAAACTAAGTGGGACATCGCGAACAAAAATGATGCATTCTGCATTTGCTTTGGAAGCGCTCGGAATTTATACAATGCCTTCCGGAAGTGCTTCTGGGTAAGCACTATTTTTTTCATGGATTAATTCCTAGTATGCTTTAAGTGTCTGAAAACTCTAAGAGTTTTGTTTTTTAAAAAAATAAATAAAAAATAAAGAGTTATAAAACTTTTAGTGTATTATGTTGACGGTTGTAAATTCTGTAAGACCAGGGTTGTGCCAGCACTTTTATTATTTTTACGGTTGTAAATTTTGTAAATCAAGTACTGGCAAAGCACTTTTTGTTAACATTGGCAGAGCGTTGTAAATCAGTGCTTTCTCATCACTTTATTTGTTGGACCATTGGCAAACAGCGCTCTGACAGTGCTTGATTTTTCCGACCATCGGCAATTTCTGACTGGGTGGGGTATTCATTTCAATTTATATAAGACTCTTATTTTTAAAGTTGTTTTGAAACAACATAAAGTTCTTAAGCTTTATTAAAATTGTCTGTTAAACAACAATTTTAAAATGGTAGCAAGTAACGCCCAGTCAGTACCAACCAGTGAGGGCACTCTAGAATAGCAATATTTGGGAATAGATTTTGAAATAATAAAGAATTCAAAATTGTTTCGTTTTGTGGATAAATGTACTACACAGAGACAATTTTATTGGACAAAAAATAATGAAATTTTTTTTTAGTAAACTAGTTAATGCTACTTTTCTCACAAATTGAACGAAACATTTCTTTTTCTAATAATCTATCCATAGTTTTTATCAAACTAGTTTTTTAATGAAACTTCTTCATTAAGTGAATACAAATTTTTAATGAATAAAATAATGTTTTCCATAACATTTTATGAAAACTTTCATTTATGTTGTGTGATAGTTGTTGTACGGCTCAAGGTCGTAAGCTTTTAAAACTTGAAAACACAAATTTTTATATGCTTTGATTTTTATTTTTCAATATTTCTAATAGCTTTGCTGATCATCTTCAGGTAATAATTGAACACTCTGTTTTTAAAGCGTGGAGTTGAAATGCGTCCCTACTTCTCTACGTTCTTTTTTCAAATCTAAATAAAAGTTTTAGAGGACGTCTTTCAGTGCAACTTTATTGCTTTTAAAAAAAATAAAAAAATCATTAATGTCTTCCAGATAATTTTCATTGTGTAGACATCACTTTAATGAAAATAAGGAGTGAAATCGAAAAATTCACGGCACACAGTTTCCCTTTTAACTTTTTTTATGTTTAAAAGTAATATTTTTTTGGATCAAGTTAAGTTTTAAAAAGTCTCCAGACTATGTGTAAAAAGTATTAGCGTAATCGGATTACTTTTGTTTAAAAATGGACTTTGAACATAAAGTGCGATAAAAAAAGTAAAATAATTCTTCAATTTGCCCACAAAAAAAAATGTTTTATTGTCTACACACAGAGAATAAACTGGTTGGAATTCCATTGTAACCAACAAAATTTAATCAGTATCTTTAAAGATAGATACTACCATTAAAAAATTCCTACGGTTTTATTTTGAGCTTAATTAAAATAAAAACTTCACTAGTGTATCAAGAAAACCCAAGCGCTCTATAATAAAGTACTTTTTTTATTAAATATTTACAATTGCGTCTTTTTATTAATGATGAAAGGTCGAAAAAATTAAATTGTGCAAAATTATTTAAAAATTAAAAAAATGCGGGTCCTTTGAAATGGAAAAAGGCAAAAATAATTTTAGAAAGTTTAAATAAAATACATAAGTTTGAGATAGGCGTGGTAGAGAAGATTAAGCATACTTTTCTAAAAATCATAACTACATTGTAAATTTTTATTGAATTAGACTGCGCAGTTTCTGGTAACACAACCTTCATCAGTAATCCTTTTGACAATACTGTAATTATTTGTTATGGTTTTTATTGTTTGATTGCATCTATATGAAATGTTTATTTATTAAATGCAATCCTGACCGTGGTTTGAACCTGCTTTCTTTGCCACATGCACTTCGCACTACACTTTAGACAGGCGCTTTAACCAGTTAATCTAAAGTCAGGTCGATTTTTGCTGTGGCTTAAAACCAGTTTCAATTACACGGGGTCGATTTTACATTTAATTGTAATTGCAGAAGATAGCTAAGACAAACACCACAACAATTCACAATTGTTAGAAAATCATATGTAATCTAATTTCCACTATTTTCCCAAATTTTGTGAGTTAGCGACAACTATGATGTATTTTTTGTACATACGGTAGTTTGGCTATTCACGTAGTTACGGAAGAGTTGCCAGGGAGCAAATTTTTGATACATTTTATTGGTAAATATAGTATTTAGAGGTAAATATAGACTTTCAAATTATATATATTTTTTGTTATAAAGTCAATTCATTTTCAAATTTTTGGTTTTTTGTTAAAAAAAAATGAAAAAAAAATAATTTTAAAAATCGTGGTACGCAGTTTTTGTTTTTTTTTTAGCATTTCACACAATAAAAACACCTGTTTCAAATCGACGATGTTGGGCTTTTGTGGGTTAAGGTAGAAAATCGTAAAATAGCAATTATAATCCCAAAATCTTAAAAAACGCCGTTTTTTAATCTTAAAATTGGTAAATCCAAAAAAGTAAAAAGACCAAGAAAAGAAAAAAGTTAATTTGCCGTCTCTGATAATTAAATATGAACATTCGAACTTCCCTCGTAGTTTTATGAAATACAACACTGCTCCCATCAAGTACCACCTGTTAATAGACTACTGTCAAATTTTTTTTCCGTCATTTACTTTGCGTTTAACAGCTGCTCAAAACATACAACCTCGTGGATTTTTTTAAATATGGAAAAAGTGAATTTCGAGTGCTCATTAAACATTATTTTTGGCGGAAAAAAAACGTCAATCAAACCAAGATAAAACTTGAGAAATACTATGGGGACTCTGCATCATTGATTTCAATGGTAAAAAAGTGGTTTACTGACTTTCGTTGTGGTCGCACAAGTACAAATGACGCTGAACGTTCTGGATGGCCAATTGGGGTCAATACAACCGAAAATGTCGAAACAATCAACGATATGGTTTTGGCCGATCGAAGAGTAAAGTGCGTTAGATTGTTGATGCCATAGGCATTTCATATGGCAGTGTGGTTGCGATTTTAAATGATCAGTTGGGTTTAAGAAAGCTGTCTGCAAGATGGGTGCCGCGTTTGCTCTCAATTGATCATAAACGTAATCGTAGCCAATAAGGTGATGGCAACAGTTTTTTGGGATGCACGTGGGATAATCCACATCGATTACCTTGAAAAGGGAAAAACAATAAACGGTGAAAATTATGCCAACTTATTTTATGGACCTCGAAAAATCCTATTTTTTTAGAAGGGATACAAAAATTGGAGAAGCGATGGACTAAGTGTATTGAACTAAAAAAAGATTGTGTTGAAAAATAATTTTTTTTTTTGCAAAAAAAACTGTATTTTATTCAAAAAGTCACGGACTTAATGACCCGCCCTCGTATATGATAGAAACAAGAAAACAATTTGATTACTTTTACATATTAGTCGAATTAAAATCACATCTAATATTAAAATCCATTGATCTATATTTAAATTTTTATTATTACTGGAAATGTGAAACAAAATATTAGTGCGGATTTCCAAACAATTTTAAAGGATTTTATAAAGTTATATCAAATTGTATACAATTATATATAACTCTATCAAAGTAGATAGACGCACTTTTCGGATAAAATTATATCATATGAGATAACATGTGAATACATTAGATAAGGTTTTATACACCATTTTTCGGATAAGCTTAGATATGATGTGATATGAAATTATATATATATGACTATTTATTAGGATGTCCCTTAAAAATGGATATGTCATTGCACCCCCCTCCCCAAAGTTTTATTGCAAATGACTTCAAATAGCCCATTTTGGAAAAAATGTTTATAATTATGAAATTTCAAAATTTCGAAAAAAATTACTTTTTAATTCATTTATTTGTTTAATATATTCAAAATTATTAACTTATTAAACCGACTTAATAAAAACGCAAAAGCCTATTTTTTTAAATTTATTTAAAAAATTTTTTAAAATGCCTAATTTGCAGATGTCAATTGTAATTTTTATAATTAAGTATTTGTTATATATGACGTGAAAAATAACACTGTACTAAAATGCATTATAAAATTTGCCCTGTGGCGATGTCTCAACTTAAACCGCAAAAGTTGTCAACATTGAACGTAAAAACCATACGTCAATCTGGTAGCATTGTGAAATAGAGACGGAGGAGATTAGAAAAATAAACAAAAATCTAAAAATAGAATATTTGTGTTTGTTAGTGTTGATCACTTCTGAGTATAACATACAATAACCGAAAAAGCTAATAGGAAAGAAAACTGCAATTTAGCTGCATTACATTCGAGGCCATACTTGGGTGTGATCGCTAAACGGTCATGACTTGGTATTATTACATTTGTAATGTAAGAAGAGCGCAGGTTCGATTCTTACAGCCGCAGGTTGTTGAAAGTTTATCATATAGAGACAATCTGACAATTATAAATACACAAATACTAATACAATTTAAATGGAAAATCACTGATGACTCCTGTCCATTACATTAAAATAAAGAAACTGTAGTGCAATCCACACAACCACATATTTTGTAAGCAGAAGTTCCCTGAGTATATAGTTAAATACTTATTACCAAATTTTTTTTGAAAACACACCACTGTGCACTGGCAGTTTCTGACTGGGAAGTTTTATGTAAAATATCATAAGCATGCATGATTTTTGCTTTTGGGGGAGTGAGTTGTAGTTAGTTAGTCTTTGAAACAAACCTAAAAGTGTATGTTTTACGAAAATTTATAAAGGAAAGAACATTCATAATTTGTTAGTTTTTTCATAAATTAGCTTGTGAGTGTTTTACTTTTTGTAAATTTATGACAAAGTTTTTACTTTTGATATTTAGTTTTCTGTTTTACTTATTTGTCATAAATTTTAGTAGCTTTTTTGAAACTACAATCACTACCAGTAGGAAAAATTTATAAAATGTTTAGAAAATACTGAATATTGAAATGATTTTGAATTTGAAAGTGAGCATCAAACAATTACGTAAGAGCAATTCTGTTTGTTTAGCAGTAACTAAGTAAAAATATTTGCCTCGGAAATATTCCTACTCGGAAACTGCGAAAATACGGCATATGCATTTTTTTAAATCTTAAGATTTTCTTGAAGGTTTATAGTGCAACATAAAGCAAAATTTACTCTCAAAAATGTTAAAAACTTTAATTCGCTTGCGCTAGCTGGGTAATTTTTTTAGCGGGCTTACATTTTCAGCACATACATTTCGAAACATATGTAAACTTCTGGGCCAGGTACAATTTCGATATTAAAAAAAAATTAACCTCCTAAATGGACATATAAATTAATAAGGAGCTTTATGTAGTCATATCAATTTCTATGTGACGCTATATGCAATCTTATTCAAATTTATCCGAAATATGGTCCTATAAATTGTATCTATTTGTATGGGTTTACATCCAATCTGATGCAATTAGATAAATGTCCAGCACAACTTTGTCCGAATTTATCTAATTGTATCAGTTTTTATATAAACTGATATTAATAGATATAATTATATAAAAACCAGATATGTTGGTATCCGGATTTTGAACTGATATAATTGGATATGATTATATGTAAATTGATACATCTAAATATAATTATATCCGATTTTTTGTCTGATAAAATTGCACTAAATGTTAGACTTTTGTATATGATTGTATGAAAATGTACATAATTTCATACAAATGTTCCTCCATTAAGTCCATAGAAAAATATTAACAAACATATTACTTGTTTACGGTTTTCAAAAGATATTCCGCATAAACCATTTTTAAGTTTTTAATATACATTGGGGTATCCCGAAAGTGTACAATTTTACGCAATAGTGCTTCAACAATGCTTTTAGTTTATTATCAGTACTTTTTTGAATATTTGTACAAAATTCGGCTTAAAATTCGGTAATGCTGAAATATTTTTAGAAATATATTTTAAAATGTCCATAAAGTAATCCTGCAATCATTCAATTTAAAACAAGTAATAAATAAAATTACTTGTTTCAAACTAAATTATGCTGTGGTGGACCAAAATTAATCTATGAAAATTTTATAATTTTTTTTCCCATAATACTCGTATGCTGCGCATTGCTAATCTTTTAAACTATGTTTTATACAAAAATTTTAAAAATGCTTTACGAAGGCCGAGGGTAGAAGCTGTATCCTTAAAAAATTGGTTTTTATCCATAAACAGCTCAATAAGTTTAAGTACGTGCCGAAATCCGCAAATTTTTTAAATTCGGGACAGAATAATAATAGAATAATAAACAGCAATCAGACTTTAAATGCGGCAATATATCCACATAAAATGTTTGGTTTTTATCCAAAAACAGCTCAATAATATCTACCGTTGCGTACGTGAAGAAATTCGCCAATTTTCAAACTTCGGCACAGAGCCATTTGACCTTAAATGCGACAAAATATAGTTTTATATAAAAGAAGATCTACATTTTTTTGGTATGGAACGATATATCTTTACATATAACTGTAGGTCAAGATACCGTTTTCTCCAAAATGAAATCAATTGTTTTTGAATATTACACTATATGCTATTGTATATAACTTTGATTTGTGTTATATCTAATTATACATGTATTCGTAGATAATAAGACTAACCAATACATATATTGGTCGATATATAATAAGATGTAATTATATGTGGCATCGTTTAAAAAAAATTAGAAATCTCTAAAATTTTTAAAATGTTTTTATATAGTTATATATTACTTTATACACTTTTTTTTATATATATAAAATTGAATGTGTGTTTGTTTATTTGTTTATTTGTTTGTTTGTACCTTGTAGAAGACCAAACCTCTGGACCGATCTTCCTGAAATTTTCACAGCATTTAACTGGGACTCTGGCATGATTAATAGGGTACTTTTTTTTGACCACGCCCACTTTTACGCCCACTTTTTTAAAATTAAGTAATTGCTCCCATATAGTTTTTAACAGATTTACTTCAAATTGTATACACATTATACTCCAGGCGAGGTATAAATAAATATTTGTTACGCCACGCCCCCTTTCACGCCCCTTTTCACGCCAAATTTTATTTGAAAGTTTTAAACTTTTTGTTCTCTGTACAAATTTGTTCCTTCCAACGGATTTTTTTTTTTATTTGGGAGTATATTGCTCTTAATACTGTTAACGTCGCCATATAACTTTGAACCACGCCCACTTCACCGCCCCCTTTTTTTTAAATTCAGATACTTACTTATACAACTAACAATGTTTGTTATACAAAATACTTTTTTTGTAATATGTATTTACCTAAAGTTTTATACACTTTTTATCTACAGGTAAGGTAGCCATACATTTTTTTATTACCAAATCCCCCTTTTTCGCCCCATTTTACCTTAAATTATAATTAATCTGCTTTCAATCTGTGTGTTTGTTTATTTTTTTGTTTGTTTGTTTGTACCTTATATGAGACCAGACCTCTGCACCGATCTTCCTGAAATTTTCACAGCATTTAACTGGAACTCTGGCATGATTAATAGGCATGATTTCGATCACGCCCACTTTTACGCCCACTTTGTTTGAATTATGTAATTGCTTCCATATAGTTTTTAACATATTTACTTCAAATTGTATACACATTACATACTCCAGCCAAGGTAGATATAAACGTTTCATACGCCACGCCCCTCTCACGCCCCATATTGTTTAAAAGTTTTAATCTTTTTGTCCTCTGTATAAATGTATTCCTTTCAACGGATTTTTTTTTTCAAATAATGTATATGGCAATTCATTTCACTAATTTAGAACGGTTATAATTGGCTGTCTTAAGAATAAATACTATTTCATCAAACGCGAGCTATGTTTGCAGCCATTCAAGTTTCAACTTTGATCGCGTCTATTTGACTAATTACAACAACGATTCTGATTGGCAGGTTAAAGAAAAATTATTCTATTTTAGCAAGCGGGAGCTTTGCTTCCATGCCTTGTATTTATTTAACTACACAAACACTTTTTATTTCATTTCATAATGATGGGGGTAGCGAAGCACACCGGGCTCAGCTTTTTATTATAAAAAAATATATCATTGACACGAAATTTTTTACTTAATTTTGTTATCTTATTTTTAATGCATTACACATTTCAATTATCATTTAAAACGATCATATACAAACTAAGGTCAGCTAACTTATCTCCATGTAGTCAAAGTTTAGTGATAACTATAGTAAGTCATGGTTCACACACGGCAATTATAATTGCCCAGTTCTTCTTCAATTCTCCTTTGAACTTGCTCTTCTGTTCACACAGGAAAAGTTTGTTTCAGCAATTTTCGTATATCAAACTGCAGTATTGAAAATTGCGAATGACAAATCAAAACGGAATTGGAGTACGGGCAATTCTGTACCCCCTATCATTCTCTTTCCCTCCCTCTTCTATAAACTCAAGAATTGCGCAATTATAATTGCCGTGTGTGAACCTAGTCTAAGGAATGCTAAATTTATACGAAAATATCTGTGGTTAATTAAACTCGGCTATTTTTAGAAAAGTTATTAGACTTAAATAAAATTTTAGGCAGGGCAACGTCTGCCGGGTCAGCTAATTAATACAAATAAAATTTGAAGGCAAAACAACGTTTGCCGGGTCAGCTAGTATTTATATAAAATCAAATAAAATTGTATCTCAAATATATAACTATACCTTTATTCATATAGTGTAAAATGTAGAACTATAAAATTAGATATAGATTATATATGATTACATATGTTACATGTATTTACATATACTTGTATACAATTGTATCTAATTGGATGGAAATGTATCACATTATATACAATTTGATACATTTGGATAAGGACAAAATTCGGATGCAATTTTATCTAAATATATATAATTTCATCAAATTACATCTAATTGCATCAAATAATGTATAATTGTATCAGATTAGGTCCAGTAAGATACAATTAGATGTTTTCATTTGTCGGATATAATTATATATAATACGATAATTCAAAAAATATTTTTTTACATTGGGAAATAATGTATATATAGACATATAAAAACTTATGTATTTACATATAATGGCATACAATTACATATATAAAATATATGGAATTGTATGTATAAAATATATGTAATCATGCACTATTATATATAAAATAGTGCATGATTTTATGTAAACGTTTTACTCGGCAAGCTATAATTTTTTTTTTCATTAAACACATGAAACTTTCATACTGATTAGGCAGAATTAATGAAATAAATTTCATATACTTTATGAAATTTTTATTTTGTCAATGAAGCCTTTCATTAAAATTGATTTAATAAAGCATGTTTCATTGATTCAATGAAACATTTCTTTGAGAATTTTTTTATGAAAAAATTCATTGTATTAATAAATGAATTTATTATTACTACACACAAAATTCTAACGATGTAGCAACGATTTTAAGAAAGAGTTATTAAATTTATCGTTTTTTTTTTTTTTTTTTTAATTTAAAGTCTTATTTTTATATTTAAACGGCTAATTTTTCGGTTCTTGAGTTTATTTTTAAGCGCTTAAAACACTATTTTTAGAGCTGTTATTTGGTTGCCCTACTCAAAAGCATGCATGCTCGGCTGCAGGAGGAGGGCGGAAAGAATATTTTGCTTTAACTCTGGCATAAAAAACCTTTTATGTATTAAATTATTGCAATTTTTCATTAAGTTTTTCGAAAATCTATCGAAATTACTGATAAGTGTTAAAAAAATGTTCTACGTAAAGTTTAAAAATTTCCTACTGGAATTTTGTCATCATTTCTTCGTCCACTTTATAATTTATTACTTTGTTCTATATATAATAAAAAAATACATAGTTTTATATCCTTATAATATTAACATATGTAAAAGTTTACACTAGAATGGTTAATATTTGTGTTAACATAAAACTTTAGTAGGAAATTCTAGAGAAATTTTAAACAAACCCCACCAAGGATATTAAATTTGGAAACAAGTGAATAAAAGTAGATCCTTATCTTTTAAAAGCCGTTTGTTTATTATCATAAAACTTTGTTAAAGTTAATATTTTTGTCAATAAATATTATTTTAATATTTTTTAAATTTTGTAACTAAACATTCGAAATTTAATATTTTTACACAAGCTTATATATAGGAAGGACCCTGACTATTTATATCGGTAAATAAGTTTGTCTAGATCAAGTCGTACGACCAATATTAATACTTCGGCTTACAATTATTTATCATCCTCGAGATTGTTCTTTGTTAGCGCTTTGAACTTGTGGAACTCTTTAACTAATCAAATTAAATTCGATCCCTTGTATTGTTTTTCAAAATGGCAGTTCGTAATTTATTCAAAGATTAATTATTTATATTTTGCTGAGTATTCATTTTTGTCGTTTTTTAAAAATTTATTGTTAAATGTTTTATGTAATTAAGCTAAGTTATTCAATCATTGTAATTAAAAATGTTTGAGGTGCTTTAAGAGACTCTAAGTCTTATTTTTTACCAATATTTATTTATTTATTTTATTTTGGTGTTCCATACACAAGACTAAAAGTCTTATATTGCAGTACAGAACAGAGTATTTGAAAAAAAGGAAAGATTAAATGTAATTAATTAAATAATAACTTAAAAACTAAATTACAAAAGATCACAAAGAAAAAAAAAAAAAAAACAAAAAACAATTATGCTACTTATTTAATTGTTTAACAAAAATATAAGTAAATAGTATGACAAAATTAACCATTAATCAAATTTTAACATAAAAAATCAAATTAAGTTGAAAATAAGTTAATTAAGCTTTTCTTGAAATGAAGTGCGTTACTTAAAAGTTGGCATCTATAAGGGATTGAGTTCCAGAGTTGGATGCTATGGATAAAGAATTGCCACGTTGATATGAGGCTTTTGTAGCAAAACGATTTTAATCTTTTTCCTCTGCAAATATCATTCGAGAAAATCAGTTTAGCATAGAGGTGGCCCGGCTGATGCGTATAAATTATTTTGTGCAGAAAAATTAAAGTTCGTATCTTAAGAAGATTGTCAAAGCTAGTACCATATAGTTTAATTGAAAATGTTGAAACTCGTGTACGTCTTTTTAAGCCGTATACATATCGAGCAATATTATTGAAAGCTACGTTTAATTTATTTCTGCTTATTGATTTACAGCTGGCAAAGATTTCACAGCCATACATCAAAATAGGTACTAAATAAGTTTTAGCAAGCAGAATTCTTGTTTTAAGCGGTATACAATGTTGAGTTCGCCAAAGTGTTCTAACCATGGAAAAAGTTCGACCACAAGCATATTTTATGTGATCAGACCAAGCCAGAGTGCTGTTAAAAAATATTCCGAGATTCTTAGCAGTTTTTACAATTTCGATACGTTGATTATTTATGGAAATATTAGGAATATAGTTGATTTTGTCTATTCGTTTTTGAATTATAATACACTTTGATTTTTTGGGATTGATCCCTAGACCATTCGCCTTTGCCCACAGATAAATTTGATGAAGTTCCTGATTTAAAGTTTTGACGCATTGAACTAGAGATGACTTTTTGCAACTGATGTAAAGTTGGACGTCATCTGCATACATTCTAACTCTACAGTGTGTTATTATACTCGGTAGATCATTAGAATACAACGAGAACAAAAGTGGGCCTAATATAGATCCCTATGGAACACCTCTTCTGACAGGTAGTGATTTTGATCTTTTAGTTGTAGTTTCAACATATTGATATCTGTTTTTAATATATGTTGACAAAAGAGAGGTTGCGGTTGAAGAGAAATTAAAACATACTTCTTAATTTGTGGCATAAAAGGTCGTGGTCAACAGTATCAAATGCTTTGGAATGATCCAACAGAACTAAAAACGTAATATTGCCTTTATCAACCTCTTTTCTAATTTCTTCCGCAACGTCTACTAATGCTGTAATGCAGCTGTGATTTTTTCGAAACCCTGATTGAAGAACAGTTAACATATTGTTATTGTTTAAGAACTGGGTAATTTGATTGTGAATTAGGCTTTCGAAGACTTTAGAAAGGAATGGAATAATTGAGATAAATAAATAAGTTATAACACTGTACTCAAATACATTACAAAATTTTCCCTGTGACGATATCTCAACATAAACGCAAAGTTGGCTACACTGAACGTAAAAACCATACGTCAATCTGGTGACGTTGTGAAATAGAGACGGAGTAGATTAGAAAAAAAAACAAAAATCTAAAAATATAATATTTGTGTTTGTTAGTGTTGGTCACTTCTGAGTACAATATACAATAACAGAAAAAGCTAATAAGGAAGAAAACTGCAATTTAGCTTCATTACATTCGATGCAATACTTGGATGTGAACGCTAAACGGTCATGACTTGATATTGTTACGTTTGTAATGTAAGAAGAATCGCAGGTTTGAATCTGACAGCCGCAGGTTGTTTAAAAACTTATCATATACAGACAATCTGACAATTATAAGACACAAATATTAATACAATTTAAAAGAAAAATCTCCGATGTCGCCTGTCCATAAAAAGAAGCAGAAACTAGTCTGATTAAAAAATTAATAGTGTTTATAATTTTTTAGAGAAAAACGTTTATTCTGCTTCTTAACCGCAACCTTTCTAAATAAATTATTGTTTAGATTTCAATTGCATTATAGCACACAGATAACATATTCGTTGTGGTAACCGCATTTGGCGCAAACCGAATTTCGCCAAATTTAAAAAAAAACATAAATTGAAAAAATAACTAATCAAATAAGTTTTTTTTTATAAATTTTGGTGATTTTTTTTTTTAATTTAGGCATTTTTTCAATTTGTGGCATTAGGGGCTATTAAAGCTGGAAATTTTGTGCACACAAAATTCATTTGCAATTAAATATGTAATAGATATTATTAAACTATTAATTGAAAGTGAGTTAAGAACCAAACAAAAAGTTAATTGCTATTTCATTGGCAATAATTGTTTTTTGTTTTTTTTTTTTTTTGTGTTAATTGTTTACCAATTTAGGTAATGATGTAAACTTCATTTAATTAAATTTTTTGTTCAAACAATAAATCAGATATATGGCGTCTTTTTCATATATAAAATGACTTTAAAAACAAAATTTCTTTAACAATTTTCTTTAACTAGTACCTTTGCACTATGGGGATTTTATCCGTAATCGCATAACTTTTGAACGCGTCAACAGAAACTTAAAAATTTGGTAGACTTTAAAGATCAAATCCTTTTCTTTAAAAAGTGGCGCACAAAAATAATTTTTTTATGCGAAAATGATAATGAAATTTAAAAAAAATGTGCTTAATTCGCAAATATCTCAATTTATATAAATAAATTTTTGAAATTTATTTTGCTATTAACTCAAAGTACCATTTACAACATGTACAAATTTCAAGTTGGGAATCGGAAGGGGTTCAAAAAAAACAGCTTTTTTCGAAAGAGTCTTTGATATTTAATATATTCAATTTTGTATATTCTCTTAGCAACCTACGAAAAATTTCAATAATTTTTGCCACACATGGGAAAATGGATATGCATGTGAAACAGAAGACGACGTGTAGTTAAACTGAGTACTCAGATTTTCGATATCACTTTATGTGTTCTTTTAAAAGGACATTTAAAGTTATAAAGGGTCCGCCAAATAACTTTTTTTTTTGAAAATGCTATAAAAAAAACTACTGAATATTTTCTCAAATTTCTTTTTTTATTTGAAAGTACAATCCTTCCGGTTAATGTATTTCACCAATGGCTTCACGAATAGTGTCCTTTAAAGCGTCAATTGTCTCTGGCTTGTTGGCGTAACACTTATCTATGACGGCACCCCACAAATAATAGTCCAACGGTGTCAAATCGAAGCTCCGAGGTGGCCAAACGACATCAGCTCTGCGGCTGATTTGAATTTTCGTACACATTCTGCAACATTACCATGATTTTCAAAGTAATGTCGCAATATTTCCCAGCGTTGTTCAAGCGTATACACAACCATATTCGTTTAGCGGAAGGATAAAACTAAATATCTGTCAAATCAGACATGAGCTAAGTGTTACCATTCACGAAATAAGCACTAGTTGAAAAAAAAAAGTTAGATGGCGGACCCTTTATTTTCAAGAAAGTTATTTAAATATTTGTACTCATTAAATAATGCCAATATGAGGATATCAGATGAAAGATCATAATATCTGCTATTGCACAAATTATATGTCATAATATTTCAGGACCAAAAATTTTAAAAATGTCCTTTTAAAAATTTAATGCCTCAATATCGTTGATTGTTTTAAATAAGTTCGTCAAAAGAAAAAAATCATGTTAAAGTTTCGACAAGCCTAACTTTCAGCAAACTATGGGGTTTTTGAGATATTTGCGAATTAAGGACGTTTTTAAATTTCGATTTGATCTTTAAAATGGCAAAAAATGTTTAATTGTCTGTTGACGCGTTCAAAAGTTCTGACAATTCAAATATTGTGTGTTTCTAACACATTTGTTAAAAAACACCCAAATTTTAAAATGGCCCTGAAATTTGAACTCAAAATTGCTCTGAATATGAAATTTATTATATACAAAATATATACGAAGTATATATATATAAACAAAATATATTATATACAAAGTAGTAGTTTAAAAACGCAAAAATTAAAAAAAAAAAAACATTATATCGGCAATAAAATTAAAGAAAATATTTATATAGAGAATTTTTTTTTTTCGTTAAATTCCACTCACGCACACACACAGAGAATAATTTAGCTCTTTGCCAACTGAAATTCGGTTACTTCGACTTAAATTCGGTTATTACGAGTTTCAGTTGGTTGGTTTAACTGAACATTAGTTTTCACAACAACGTTCGGATAATTCAACTGAATTTTAGTTGCAATATCCAAAATATTAAGAAATCGAATGTAAACATCGTTGTACTAACTGAATTTATAAGTTGTTTCTATTAAATACACTTTTGAATTCGGTTGGCACTTTATTTCTCTGTGTACACTCACATACGAAAAATATTTTCCTGCTCACACTCACTCACGCTCACGAGAGTAAAATCAGTTTTCACTCACACCCACGCGTTATTCACGTGTATCACACAAAATTCTGCTCACGCGCCAATCTTGCAATTTTTTGCGTGACCTTCGTAGTCCCGCTGATTATGTATTCCCCCTGATTTGACTTATATTTTTTAATATTGCATTAGATTTGCCAAGAAAATTTTAGATTTTGTTGATTTTAATTTGGAAAAATTAATGAAAAAAAAAAATCCAATGATGACTGAATTCCCAAATTGTAAATTGATTGAGTAAAAAATCGATTGAATTGCCAATGATTGAATTCTTCAACATTACAGTTCCAATGATTGAATTCCAAATGATTCAATTCCAATTGATTGAGTTCCCAATGATTGAACTCCCAATGATTGAATTCAATGATTGATAAAATCGAATGAGATAAATTGATTGAATGCCCTACTAGTGAATTCCAGCGAATAAATTCCCTGCGATTGATTAAGAAAGAATTCATTCGATTGAAAGAAAAGTTAGATTTCATTTTTAGACAATTCAATCAAAATAGAATTCAATCTTCGAAGCTCTGCATATATGGTAATTCTTTCACAATTTATAGGAACCCTTTCTAGATAAGCTGTATTTGACCGCTTATCCATGCGGCTCCTTACGGAAATGACATTTAAATTTTAAAAAAGTGTTAATTTGTATAATTTTTTTTATTTTATTTTTTATAACACTGTGCAACGAAATTGGTTGTAATTATCTGGGGCGTCGATGGTTCCTATATTATATAAATGTATTTGGCTGTTTAGTATAGTAAAACCGCCAAAGGGTATGGGGCTGTGTGGATACAGTCGAGTTTTAAAGTTTTAATTTTTTTGACCAACTCTATAGTTTATAACACGCTAAAAACAGCATTAAGGTTCTTCGGAGTTAAATTCTTTGTTCGGGTCTCCACCATAAAAGCTAATGTGGATGATTGTTTATTTGTAGAACTGTTTAATATAATATCTGCCTTTTTGTATGGGTCTTTTAAGTCCTTTTTTCAAAATATACTAAAAAAGGCTCCTAAAACGGGCGTTTTAAGGGTTAAATTGTTCCGCGAATATGTTCGGCTGCAAATTTTACTACACTCATAATAATCCATGCTTAAAATACGAAAAAAAATGGCAAAGCAATAAAATATTAAAAAGACGTAAAATACCCAAATTTTCCATTCTTGTTATTTTGAAAATTTTTTTTATTTAATGAATGGTTTGTTATCAGTGTAGGAGCTACTGAAGAAGAAAAATTTATTCAGAGATGGTAAATCGTGAACATGTTTAATTGAATTTTGGTCACTTTTAGCCCAATGTAAAATGTTGAATGCTGCACCCTGAGAAAAATTTAGCTATTTGCCAACTGAAATTCGGTTACTTCGACTCAAATTCGGTTATTACGAATTTCAGACGGTTGGCAAAACTTAACTTTAGTTTTCACAATAAAGTTTGGTTAATTCAACAGAATTTTAGTTGCAACACCCAAAACATTCAGAAATAGAATGTAAATATCGTTGTGCTAACTGAATTTATAAGTTGTTACCTTTTGAATACACTTTACAATTCGGTTGTCACTTTATTTCTCTGTGTGGGTGTAAAATTTAGTGAAAAAAAACTTAGTCTGTCATTGAGAATCACGCGTGACTTACCTATATCGTGTATGGTAAATAGATAAAAGTAAAAACACATATTTGCTGATGTTTACACTCAGGAAACTTCTGCTTTAAAAATATGTAGTTGTTTGGGTTGTAATACAGTTGCTTGATTTTTAGTAAAAAAAAAACACATCAAATGACTGTTTTATGATTTTACATTAATTTTTTCCTGTCGTTTTTTGTAAAGGTTTGTTTATTTTTTACTAACATATGTGGTTAATTTTCACTACAATGTAAGTAATTTTTTGAACAGTAAAAACAAATGACAAATTTTAGTTGAACTTAATGGAATGTTAGTCGTCCTTTCTTCAAATGAAATTTTAATTGTTTTTTGACTACAGTTGATGTCGTCTTTACACAGAAAAAAGTAAAAAACGGGTTTCAATTAAAAAATTTATTGAATCAATTAATATTTAATTAATTTTGCACCTATCACGGCAATGATACTATCAATTAAACCTTTTATTAAAATTAAGAAGGAAAAAAAGTTATAAATAACTTCTACAAAAAAAAAAAAAGAAAATATGATACTCACAAAAAGAGTGTGTGATCTATACGTTGGTATGTGTGTTTTTTGCAATGCTTAGTCTGTTTATGTGTGTGCTTGTTTTGTTTGTTAACTTCAAATGTTTTTGGTATTATATACTGAAAACTTTCTATTTATACATACAGTGTGTATGTATTTATATATTTAAAAGTCAATTAAAATATTAATTGATTCAATTAAATATTTGTTTATAAACAAATTAAATTCAAATAAAATCTTTAATTAAATATTTTAGGTTGAAAATTTTTTCTGTGTACCTACATAATATCCTTATTGTACAGATTGACTAAATGTTTTAGTATTTTTTTATGCTCATACATTTTTATAATTAACACATTTATTTTTAAATTCGTTAAAAGAAGCTGTAATTGTCCCCGATTATGGCATTTTTTATATACAGCCTAAAAACATCAACGCAAATAACCTTGCCAAAGTTTCGCTAGATATATCATCATTTAGATTTTTGGCCAGAATAATCCTACAAAATTCCCCATTGTGCATTGCACACAAAGTACAATTTTATTTATTATATTCAAATTTATTTCGTTTTTGCAAAGTGAATTTATTATTATGTTTACATGAACATTTTTCAAAGTATATTAGAAAATAAAAATGTTTTTTATAACAACTGCAGAAAAACAACAAACAAACAAACTTTCACATGTTGTTCAAATTAGGATAATGGTGTTTTCTTTTTTCTAAAACCATAAATTTAAAAGAGAAAATTTACATTTGGTCAGCTTTTTAAGACATTTTAAACAAAGAAAAGTTCGCAAAATCGATTGTGGCAGACATATTTGTGGACATAGAAAATTTAACGACGGTCAACAAGATTTTTTTTAGAAAACTCTAAACATAAATAATTCTCTAATAACTAGGAAAATCACAAAATATGCTTTAAATGTGTTCTAAGCTGGTAAAATTTGTTCTAAAAGCCGAAAAATATGCACATAAAATAGACCAAACTTCTCCAGAAGAGATTTTTTTTATTGATTTCATTTTCAGATAAAAATTAATTTACAAAGTAGTGCCTCAGTGCCTTATAGGCATTGTTGAGGTGAGTTGGCAAGATCTAATTATGTACTACAATTTGCAAAATATAAATATTTTAAAATATATATATACACATAACGGTGACAGCCGATTTGTTTATTGAATTTCAAGGTGTACGGGTCGAAATATTGTGAATATTGAGCTAAATCGTAAAACGCTTTCAGGAAGCGCATCAAAGTCAAAGGTCAGGGTTCAAAGTTGAAATTTTGTTTATCGATTTGCACCATCGGAAAGGTAATTAAAATACTTTCCAACGAAATTTAAATAACTCATTACCAAACCAAATTAAAATTTAAATTTTTTTTTTTTTTTTTTCGTTTTTTTTAGTATTTTTTATGAAAAAGTCTATTTATTTAAAAAAAATAAGTGGCCAGTAAGTTGTTTACAAGATATTAAGTTTTCATTTAAGGTATAATACGATTCCATTGCTATATAAACATCATAGTCATTACAGGTTAAGTTTTGACATTTTTTTTATACACATTTAAGCATTATAATGTATAATAATAATAGCCGATTTTTTTTTTCTTGAATTTTTGTAAAATAATGTACAAAGTTAACGAGTTTCACAAATTTATTACATATAAATAGTAAAATTTGCATATATCCGACCTTTGACCTCGATGCGCATCCCGAAAGCATTGTTCGATATGGTTCAAATGTTCAGTACTGAAGTTTAAGACTCTAGTGTCACAATATTCCGACCTGCACACCTTGAAATTTAAAAATAATGGCTAAATCTTTCCAATCCCTTCACAGCTAAAATCGTAAAAATGAAAAAACTTAAAACCTGACTTTTGACCTCGATGCGCGTTCCAAATCGTTATCCCCTGTGGCTAAAGTTTTTAAACCAAGTGTCACAATATTCCGACGCGCAGCCTTCAAAAATTTTTTAAATACAAACAATTGTCACCCTTATATACATATATAAAAGAGAAATGAGGATTCTAATACCACAGTTTACACCAAAGTACTTCAATATGTACACTCAGAAGAACTTTTCCATAAAATTTCAACAATTATTTAAATAGTTAATCGTTAAAATTGATTCAATGGAATATACAGTAAAATTAACAAAAAAATATATTTTTTTTATTTTTCTGTCTGTTATTCAATAAACCCAATAAACAAAAAAAAAAAAAACGGACTTTCGGTAATAGTTAAAATATTCAGTTAAAATTTTTTTCTTTAACACAAAAAAGTTGTTATATTATATTGAGTATTAAAATAAACGTAAATAGTCTATTGTTTTTACCGATGTCCGTTAATTTTTCAACAGTTGAAAATAAATTAAAAACTACAATTGTTTTAAACGAAAAGTAACTACCCCGATTGAAAAAAAATTACATATAATTATATACGGGAAATTAGTGGATATAATTATATATAATTCTACAAGGTGGCGCAAAAGTAATCCTCCTATAAGAAAATGCTATAAATTTTGCGATTGGCCCCTAATGTCAGTTCTGTTTTGACATTTGTGTAGTAAACACATGCGAAATACACGTTAATAAACAATGTTACGCTACACTGCTCCAGAACGCGGAATATTGGTGACTATTTATTTGACCAATAATCGGTCATTGACTTTGGCACAACGTGAATTTCGTCGCAGGTTTCCTGGCCGTCCAACGCCTACTGGTGAAACACTGCGACGTTTAGCCGCTCGCCTCGAAGAGACTGGCACAACACGAGATGCTGCCAGGCGTGGCAGACCCCGGAGTAGCCGTTCTGCAGAGAATATTGCTGCTGTAGCCGAGGATGTCATGGAAGCGCCGTCGACATCGACCAGACGACGTGACACGCAAATGGGTATCAGTCGACGGTCTTTACAGCGAATTTTGGTACAAGATTTGAAGATGTTTCCGTACAAAGTCCAGACGGTGCATCAGCTGTTAGCTGCTGACCGCCAATCGCGTGTAACATACGCTCAAGCTATCCTTAATCACCACCAAGAGGAAGATGATTTTTCATCAAAATAATCATGAGTGATAGGCCCATTTCCATCTTAGCAGGTACGTAAATAAGAAAAATTTACGCTTCTGGGGCACTGAAAATCTGCGTGTAACCCACGAAGAGCCATTTCACCCGCTCAAAGTCACTGTATGGTGTGCTTTTTTTGCTAGAGGAGTCATCGGATCTTTTTTTCTTCGAAGACGTCGCGGGCCAAACGGTTACTGTGAATGGTGAGCGCTACAGAGCAATGATCAACGAGTTCTTTTTGCAACTTTATGAATTGGGATTGGAAAACATGTGGTTCCCACAGGACGGTGCAACGGCACACACTGCACGTGCCACAACCGATATGCTGAAGGATGCATTTCCCGGGCGCCTAATCTCCCGTTTTGGCGATTTGCACTGGCCAGCAAGATCGCCTGATTTGACCGCTCTAGACTTCTTTTTGTGGGGCTTTTTGAAAGTCGCGGGTTTATGTCAACAAGCCTCAGACTCTTGCAGCTCTTAAAGACAATATTCGTCAAGAATGTGAGGACCTATCGCCGGAAGTTTTGGCCAAAGTGATGGAAAATGCCATAAAAAGGGCTCAAATGACAATCAACTGTGGCGGCGGCCATTTACATGACATCATATTCTCGACTTGATGTAAAAAAAATTAAAATACCAAATAAAAATAATCCACAAGAAGAATCAAAGTTTTTCATTTTTTTTTTTTAAATTACAGCCAAAAAACATCGGAAGGTTATTTTTGCGCCACCTTGTATAAAATCTGATATAATCAGATATAATTATATATAATTATATCCGAAAAATGGGTGTATTTAACTTTATATAATTATATAAAATAAGATATAATTATTTACGGCAGATACCATATATAATTTTATATAGCACCACATAAACAATTTTTTTTCATAATCAACCGCATATATAACCATATCTAATAATATATGGTGCTCTATATAAAATATATAGATATATAGAAATTTCCTTACTCGGGTAGTACTTTTTTTAACTGATTTTCAATTAATTTAATGTGTATATTCAGTAGTCTTTACATTTATATTATGAGCAAAATATAATCTTTTAATAATTTTTTAAACTTTCAACTTCTATTCTCATTTATTAAATTTTGTGGCAAGACATTATACTCAAGAGCATCCAAGCTGCTCTTAAATTTCTATTACTTCTGGCATTGCGTGCATATTTAGTCATTTGAAATTGTATATGATGTTCGATTGTTGTGCAAGCATTTACCAATATTTTCATTTTAAGAAGACCATAAATTGTTAAAATTTCTCGATATTTATCAGCATATTGTGATATAGTTGGATATGTAATTGCCAGACATGGGCGACGTCAATTACATTTAACAATCATTCACTAGTGAAATTTGTCATATAATTAATAATTTCAGGCCTACGCTAACACAAAAGTAAAATTCAAACATTTGTATTTTTATTAAATGTGTTTTTTAATTTGTATAAAAAAACCGACGGCCTGATCTGTTTTTATATTTAGACTTTGCAAGTGTTGATCCCAAGCAAGATTACTCTGCAGATTTATTCCCAAGTATTTAATTGATTTAACTTCTACAATCTCTCTACCATCAACAAACACAGAAAAAATATTATTATGACAACTGGGCTTAAATCTTAGTAACTGTGTTTTATTGGCATTTAACATAAGTTTGTTTATTCGGTAAAACTCACATAGTAACACAGCATCACGATACATATAAGTTTTGACAACAGTTTATTGTTTATATGGGTAAAACAAACGTATATCGTGAGCATACATACATAAATTGTTGTCCTGTTAATCCAATGTGTTTCAAGTCATTCAAGAAAATTGTAAATAATAAATGCCCCAGAACACTGCCTTGAGGTACTACATACTTGACCGGACTCAAAGAGCCTTTTCGACTCCCAATCTGAGCGTAATAGTAAACGAACTCTTCCAAAAATACCAAAATATTTTAATTTCTGTAATAGGATCTCATAATCTATGAGATCAAAAGTTTTACTAAAAGCATAAAAAATTCAAGCCACACCGCTCTGTCCTTCATTCAAACCTTTACAAATGAAATAAATACATTTACACTCAGGGAACTTCTGTTTTAAAAATATGTAGTTGTTTGGTTTGTAATACAGTTTCTTTATTTTTAATGAAAATGTCAGGCATTTGTAGAACAAATTAAATTTTTTACTAACCTTGTAGTTCACTTGAAAAAACAAACCACATCAAATGACTATTTTATGATTTTATATTAATTTTTTATTTATTACTCATTATTTAAAAAAATAAAAAAAAAAAATATATGTTTACTTTTTACATTTTTTGAACATTAAAAAACACATGACAATGTTAGTTGAATTTACTGAAATGTAAATCGTCTCTTCTTTAAGTAAAATTGTATTTGTTTTTAACTAAATTTTTAGTGGTCTTTACCTACATAGTACTATTTTCTGAATCCGTATTAAAAACCATAAAGTGAATTGTTGCCATACATATATCCCGAAATTTGACCACATAAATCCTCTCAAATACATTGTCAACAATTGAAGAATTTTTCTCCTTAGCAATCGGTATTACTTTATGGATTTTTAGATTATTCGGATATGACCCAATGAAAAATCACCCAAAAAGAACAGCGAAAAATCACCCAAAAAATTCTCATACAAAATTGAGTTAAATTTCATATGAGAAATAACCAGCCCGGACGTGACATCAGGGTTAACTATATAACTGACTTAAATATCGCTTTATCTTTGTTTGCGCCTGAGCCCATCGTGTCAAATGATCTTATTTTGATTACACAAAACCAGCTAAACTCCATTGTTGCAAAACTTGTACTTTCAGAACGCAAATCCGAAGAATTAGCTTAAATTTTCAATTTAAATCATCTCTTGGCGCCTGCTCAGAGAGAATTCTTTGGGCGAGTTTTAATAAAATTTGTTCACTAAACTAATGAAGTTTTCTTCACAGTGTAAATGAAAACTTTCTTAACCTTCATGAAAAACACTTCATAGTTTTAATAAACGTATTTTTAATGAAACTTTTACATTAGGCGTATGAAATTTTTAATAAATGATATGAATTTTTTCATCGTCAAGCAACTCTGAAAATTCGTTACAATGCGTATGAGGGGAAACCATTAATTGCCCATAGTACAGTAACTAAAGAGACGTATGAATTACTCAAAACTATTCTCCAAGAAGTATACTTCAATAAACATCAATGAAGAATAAGCTGTGAGTGGAAAGTAGTATACAGGGAGAAGTTTGTGGGACGAAAAATATTGAAATTTTTCAGTAAATCAATGCAATTTTAGAAATGTTGAGGTTAAGAACAAGCATACACGTTTTTCTTCAAAAATTATAAACACTATTAATTTTTTAATCAGACTAGACTAGTTTCTGCCTTTTTTATGGACAGGCGTCATCAGTGATTTTCCATTTAAATTGTATTATTATTTGTGTCTTATAATTGTCAGATTGTCTCTATATTATAAATTTTTGAAATTTTGCGGTTGTAAGAATCGAACCTGCGCTCTTCTTACATTACAAACGTAACAATACCAAGTCATGGCCGTTTAGCGATCACACTCCAGTATGGCCTCGAATGTAATCCAGCTAAATTACAGTTTTCTTTCCTATTAGCTTTTCTGTTATTATTGTATATTATACTCAGAAGTGACCAACACTAACAAACACAAATATTCTATTTTTAGATGTTTGTTTATTTGTCTAATCTCCTCCGTCTCTATTTCACAATTTTATTTCACAAAAAAACGACAACTTTGTTATAATTAATGCAAGTCTTCATCCTTTTTATGAAATCAGTTTTTTAATGAAACTTCTTAATTGAGTGAATGAAATTTTTCGTAAATATTATGATATTTTTTTTTTACAATTTTATGAAAATTTGCATTTAGTTTAAGATAATTTTCAATTGACGAATGCAAAAATGCACACCCAGATAACAGTCTCGGTCATACACTGATAGAATTTTGTGCATTGTATTAAATAAATCCATCATTAATACAATGAATTTTTATATTAAAAAGTCCACTAAGAAACTTTCATTGGATTAATGAAATATTTTTCATTAACTAAACTTTAATTGAAAAAAATTATTTGTTCCCTGTTTCATATTTTTTAGATTTAAATATTTATTTATTTATTTTACTTTTCTGTTTTTATTTACATCTCCCTGAACGCGACTTGAACTCGCAGCCACACCAGCAGGTATACAGTACCGCGTTACCGATTGACCTAAATAACCCAAATGTGCTTATTTAGACCTTTGTTTTCAAGTAGCTTTTTCCACTACTTAAAGAGCCTCCTGTTGAAATCTGACGGATCTAAATATTTGGTGTACAAAAAAAAATTATATAAAAATTATTGCATGTTTTAAGGGTCAACCAAAAACATTTTCTGAAAATGTCATTTACTTAATGAATTTTTTCATTTATTTAACGAAAATTTTTCATTAAATTAATGAATCCAACTTAATGAAAGACATTCATTAATAGTACAAAGGAAAATTCTATTAGTGTACACACTGCATTTGTTGCCAATCGCATGTTTCGGTTGCTGTGACAATATTTTTCGGTTGTGATAACAGTTATTTGATTGAAACAACAGAAATTCTGCCACGACAATAAATCTTCGGTTACCTCCGCAGAAACATTCATTAATAGTACAAAGGAAAATTCTACTAGTGTACCAACTGCATTTGTTGCCAATCGAATGTTTCGGTTGCTGTGGCAATATTTTTAGGTTGTGATAACAATTATTTGATTGAAACAACAGAAATTCTGACACGGCAATAGATCTTCGGTTACTCCCCAGAAACTTGGTAATAACTACCAAAAAATTCGATATCTATATTAGAGCAATTTGATTGGCTAAAAATAAGGTTTTTACGATCGAGTCTGTTTTCAGATGCACTCCAGATAATTTTCTCAGTGTAGCAATTCTTCATGGTTTGCCATATGTATAATTTTATGTATGCTTGCGTTTTTTGTGTGATTGCTACTCTAGATATAAGGGCAGCCCAGCGTAGACCTCGTAGCGTAGTTTTTCCTATATGAAATATTTATAAACAAAAATTCCGACTTAATTGTGAACTTTTTTAAAAATAAATTTACTACTTAATAGTCTATAAAAAGCCATTCAGATATATATTAAAAAAATTTTCTGCAAAAGTTAGAAAAAAACCAACCTAAAATGACTCTTTATAAATTTTGACCAGCTTTAACAAAAAAAATATAAGATTTTTTTGTTTTAATATAAAATTTAGTTGGACAATACAACAACATAACTTTTGTACAGACAATTTAAGTTGTCATATAACATATTATTTTCAGCCTAATGAAAAAAATTGTCAAAAATAAGCCATCTTCAAGAGGCTATAAAAAATAAATAAGAGCTAACTTCGCAAAACCCTTTGAGGATTTTGATATACTATTGGTCTATTTTAATTTTCCATTGGACTCGTTCGAGAATTTTTTTCTTGTTGCACAGTGTATTTATTAAAAGTTTTTGTTCATTTTAGCAAAGTAAATTGCTATTATCAATAATTTTAGTTATATTCGCACACAGAGAATAAATTGGATAGAATTCCATTGTAACCAACAAAATTTAATCATTATTCAATAATTTTAATTGTAAGTACATAAAATTCATCATCAGAATAATCAAACTACGTTGTGAACAGAAATATATATAAAGAAAATATTGAAAAAATATTATCTTCTACATTACCTTTAATACCAACAACCAACCACTTTTCGGAAATTTTATCCCTTGAACAAAATATTTGCAGTTAAATTCGAATATTAGTTTCGCCTGCAAAAAAAAAAACAATCACTCCATCTAAAATATAAGTTTTCGTTACCAATTTTAAATAATATAAAGTTTTTAATAGTTTTAGTAACTCTTATAAATTATTAAGATTAGCAACCCAATTTCTGTTGGACATACAAATCTCTTTTTAGACATTCATTTGTAAACTTGAAAGACAAAAATACAAATTCAAATTGATTTTAGGCTAGAGGTAAAGTAAATGCATGACATGCAGATGGTCGCGGGTTCAAGCCCAGTGCGCTAAAAAGTATTTTTTATTAATGAAATAATTTTAAAATAATATTGAGGAAAATTTAGAAAAAAACCTCTTTTAAACAAACAACAATATATATATATATATATGCATATATATTTTTTATATACAAACTTAAATTATAAATAGATTATACTACTGATGATACCGCCATAATAACGATATGCTGATGTTGAGATAACTGACATCTTTGATCAAAATTTTGTTTCAGCCGTTGTATTTTAACCTTTACCATTTCGATGTTGTTAATATTGTGCAATCTTCTAGTTGAGTAGTGCCAAGGAAGGTTATATATCATTTTCAATAACTTGTTCTGTTAGATTTGTAATTTCTTAATATGACAATTCGCCATATTTGCCCATACGGGGCCGCCGTAAAATTTTTATTTTTTTTATAGTTTAGGTATCTCTAATAAACTGCAGCAACCGAATTTATATTGCACATACAAATCTTTTTTTTGACAAATACTTAAATTTTAAACTAGAAAATATTTAAGCTTGAAATTTAAAAAAAAAAACAAATTTAAATTGGGTTTAGGCTAGAGGTAAAGTACTTGCCTGACAAACGGAAGATCGCCAGTTCGAGCCCAGTTCGAGGCATCTAATTTTTTTTATTAATAAATAAACATAATGACCTGGGTTCCATATTCCACTACGAAGTAAAAGTGGAATCGTTTTTAATTCCACATTTTCAATTCCGCTGTGTTCTGTAAAACGAGTGAATCGCTTTTTTCACAACGATTTTATTTTCATTTTGTTTTTAGCAACAACATAAAAAAATGCGGGAAAAATGAAATTATCACTTTAAAGTGAATGAAATTGCAATAAAGAAGAGTGTATTTTTTAACAAAAATAAAAATGAAACAAAACAATACTTATTTTTAAAATAATATAAAATGAGTGGCGCAATTGTGATTTCCTGGTATGTAATTGAAATCTAAATAGAAAAAGACGTGCTAAAAATACAAACATTCCAATTATTTTGCAATTGGCCACATCACTACGCTATTTCGGACAAGGAAGTTACCAACAAATGATGGCAAAAGACTTCAATCTAGCTGTGGGAAGAAGTACAGCGTCAACAATTTTAACAAATATTAGTAATGTTTTGAAAACTGTCATATGCCCAAAATGGATTAGATTTGAAAGAAGTCGCGAAGAAATTCAGAAATCAAAAAGGGAAATCATCGGTTTCGTCTCTTCATTTTCTATATTTTCAGTACCTTCGTCATTTATTTCTGGTAAAATCACGTTTACTACATTGACAGAACTGGTGCCATCTAAGTTTGACAATTCATTAGATGAATTTGTGGTTGTTTACCCTTTGCTAGTCGTCCCGAATGATTTAGCAGCTGGAATAGCTTCGACTACTGTATAAAGGCCAGAAAGTTTGGCAACTGAATTGATATATGATGGATATTGTTGGGTCCTCCACCTGTAGCCGTTACCTCTACTCTATTTTCGCCCAATTTTTTACTAATGGTAGCCTTCCAATCACCCAAGCCTTTTTCCAACCAGTTGCATCCTTTTCTGGAGGTCCTAAGCTGTTTAATTTACTTGCTAAGTCCTTCCACAACTGGGGTTACACTGTTTTATTGCCCCTCTAAAAAAATTTGGCCAAACCAGAATTTTTTTCAATGAATGTTAAAAATGCGGTCACTTGTTCCGGATTCATGTGTTTTCCCCCTAAAAAATACAACACTTTTTCAATTAAATAAACGTATATTAAAAACGTATCACATTTGCTTACATTATTCGTTTTTTTTTTTACTTTTAATATCCAAAATAATTTTATTTTCTAAAAAGTTTGGTTTTTCACACAATTAACTAATACCGTTTTACAATTACTTTTTTTGTAGTGAAATTGTTTTATAGAATTCCATTCCACTAGAAACAAAATGAAAATGAAATTTTTCTTTTCAAATCACTTATGTGAAATTGAGAACACAAATTGAGCGTAAGTTTCACTTTCACTTCATTTTCGGAATGTAGAACCCATGCGAAAATATTCAATTGTTACAATAAAAATTAGAAATTTGTAAATAAATGTCGGTTGATACAATAGTATTAACCACAAAAATTCAGTTGGCAAAAAATTCGGTTGCAACTACAAAACTGTTTTCTGTGTGCGAGTATAATTTGAGTTACTCCAACATAAGTACATTTTTTGTAAGTGAGCAGTTTTATTTTCGCTACTTTTTTTTGTTAATATTCAGCAAAAAAATATGCAATTTTAGCAGTTTTGTCTGCATTGTAAGTTTTAACTAATTTTTAATAGCTTTTTCTACTATTTTTACGGGTTTATTTCTATTAGTGTACCAACAGCAAAATAAACAAAAATATGCAAATAGATGTCATTATTTTTTAAGTCTTCTGAAACGGATAAATTGGGGGGTATTTTCAAAAACGAATCTATCGCATGGGTTCTACATTCCGAAAATGAAGTGAAACCTACGCTCAATTTGTGTTCTCAATTCCACATAAGTGATTTGAAAAGAAAAATTTCATTTTCATTTTGTTTCTAGTGGAATTGAAGTGATGTGATGTGTTCTAGAAAACAATTTCACTACAAAAAAAGTAATTGTAAAACGGTATTGCTTGAAAATATAAACTTTTTAGAAAATAAACATTTTTTGAATCTTAAAAGTCAAAACAGTTGCCGACCAGTTGTGGAAGGACTTAGCAAGTACATTAAACAGCTCAGGACCTCCAGAAAAGGATGCAACTGGTTGGAAAAAGGCTTGGGCTGATTGGAAGGCTACCATTTGTAAAAAATTGGCCGAAAATAGAGCAGAGGTAACGGCAACAGGCGGAGGACCCAACAATATCTAACATATATCATCCAAAGAAGATTCAGTTGCCAAACTTTCTGGCCTTTATACATTATCGAAGTTGTTCTAACTGCTAAATCATTCGGGACGACTAGCAAAGAGTAAACAACCACAAATTCATCCACTGAATTGTCAAACTCAGATGGCACCAGTTCCGCTATACTTCTTCCCACAGCTAGATTGAAGTCTTTTGCGATCATTTGTTTGTAACTTCCTTGTCCGAAATAGCGTAGTGATGTGGCCAATTGCAAAATAATTGGAATGCTTGTATTTTTAGCCATTGGTGATACTTCTTCTAAAACCATCATAAATGCATACTTATTTACTAAACTATGCAATAAAACTATTTTTTTTATTAATTTTATTATTATTTTCTTACGATTTTTCTGGCAGTTCTAAAGGATTTCGTAACAGCCACTAATCATTTTTCTTTGCTTTTCTTTTTTAATTAATTACCAGGAAATCACAATTGCGCCACTCATTAGTCCCGGTTTTCTTCAATTCTCCTTTGAACTTGCTTTTGTGTTCACACAGGAATAGTTTGTTTCAGCAATTTTCAGCAATATCAACCTGCAGCCAACTTCGTGTTGAAAATTGCGGATGACAAAAAAAACGGAATTTTAGTACCGGCAAGTCTGTACCCCCTTCCATTCTCTTTTCCTGCCTCTTCTATACACTCAAGACTTGCGCAAGTAAAATTGCCATGTGTGAACCGGACTTATATATAATTTTGAAAATAAGTATTTTTTTGTTTAATTTTTATTTTTGGAAAAAAATGCACTCTTCTTTATTGAAATTTCATTGACTTTAAAGTGATAATTAGCTTTTTTCACGAATTTTTTTATGTTGTTGCCAAAAACAAAATGAAAATGAAATCGTCGTGAAAAAACGATTCACTCGTTTTTCAGAACATGAAAATGAAATCATCGTGAAAAAACGATTCACTCGTTTTTCAGAACACAGAGGTATTGAAAATGTGGAATTAAAAACGATTTCACTTTCACTTCGTAGTGGAATATAGAACCCAGGCCTATATAAAGTTATGCGTTTATGTATAACTCATAATTTATGCGAAATCGAATAATTTTATGTGGGTTCATTATTAATATGATACACAGGAAAAAATTATGTTACTGCATATTTCTGGTTGTCCTGCTTATAATATAATTTCATTAATTTCCTAACATTTTCTTATACTTTTGTAAGGTTAAGAAGCACTTTTTTATCTTTACTAACTATTATGTTTTTTACTATTTCAAGCAAGAGATCGATGGCAGTAGGTTGATAATGCAAAACTGACTATTTAATTGTCACTTAAAATAAGAATGTCAGGCTACTTAAGTACATGGGGAAGCCGTTTGACATACTTAACTTATATTTCAATTTTAATATGAGTTACAAAATAGCAGCTTATGACCTTTGATATGTAAATTATATTTTTAATTAAACATACATTTTAAAAAATCTACTTTTTTTTCTTTTTTTCTAACATTTTTTTTTTTTTTTGTTAATTAATATTCTTGCAACTTTGACACTTTTTTTGCATTAATATACGCTTTTTTAACTACAGCCCTTAAAACAACGAAAGTAAGAAGTGATAAAGTGGCAAACTCAAGGAAAACTCTGATAGTGGCATCAAAACTTTGTTTAACACTTTTCTTTTTAACAAAATTCATAATTCACTTTTTAAGTTGTAATTAAATAACACATTTTTATGACAATGCCCATTTTTTTTATTTTTTTTTTTTTAACTTTAACGAACTAACATCAAAAGGAATTAAAGGCTAACTCGTTGCTATGCATTCCGTATTTTATGAATCCTTGAGCAAAAGTTTTAATATATTTTTTTTAATAGCATTAAATTTCTGTCCATCTAATTTGTTTAATTTTTAAATGGTATCTTTAGCGTATGAGTGATATGGAATTATAATTAAATATTGATCATACGCGTAAGACGTATTATATATACGTTTCATCAAAACTATATCCTGTTGCGTAAAAGGTATATTTACTACAGCTCTACATAAGAGCAGCATGTGCTTTTTTATTGCAACACAACCAGCGAAAGTTTTTCTATTTTGACTATGCAGTTAATTAGTTAAAAAGAAAGTGAACATGAATGCAACTTGTATTTAAGCAAACAAATGGCTTAAAACATAACAGAAAGTTTTCATATCGATGGTCATAAATTTAGACTTTGTAACTGACAATTTTTCTCACAAAGGAGGTATCGCAACCCAAACCGGCAGATCTTACAGAACTTCGGGTATGTGGTAGAGAGAATAGAAATTTAAGGGACCCTTGTTTTTTGCTGCCCAATCTCGTGTCTAGGCGTTACTAAGTTGAGTCAAAAATTAGGCAAATTTACTTTTTGTCATTAAAATAGGACAGCTGTTTCTAGTAAGGGGACGATAGGAGCTGGTTCTGGGGAGTATATATCATTTCTATCTTTCTTTATATCTATCTTTCAATCTATCTATATGTCTATTTCTATTATTTCTTACTTTTTTCACTGAAGGGATTCACAATGGACCGTATTGGTCTCCGAGTTTAGATGTGCCCTTGGGCACATACCCCTTCCTAACCTAACCTGCTTTTTTTATTTTTTTCGGTCTACCTAAAATAGCGCATGAGTGATATGAAATTATAATTATATATTGAACATACGCGTAAGACTAATTATATATACGTGTCATCAAAACTCTATCCTGTTGCGTAAAATGTATATATATGACCACTCTACATAAGAGCAGCATGTGCTTTTTTATTGCAACGCAACGAGCGAAAGTTTTTCTCTTTTGACTATGCAGTTAATTAGTTAAAAAGAAAGTGAACATGAATGCGACTTGTATTTAAGCAAACAAAAGGCTTAAAACATAACAGAAAGTTGTTTAATAAATTATATCGATGGTCATAAGTTGAGACTTCGTAACTGACAATTTTTCTCATAAAGAAGGTATCACGACCCAGACCGGCAGATCTTAATTAACTTCGGATATGTGGTAGAGAGAATAGACATTTAGGGACCCGGGTTTTTTTTAGCTGCCCAATCTCATGTCTAGCCGTACTAAGTTGAGTCAAAAATTATGCCATTTTACTTTTTTTCGGTTTATTTTGGTCTACCTAAAATAACTATAGATAAATTTGGTATCAAATGAAAAGTTTTTTGAAGACACATTCCCTGGCCTAAAAATTTTCAAGTAGTTTTGTAATTGTTTTGAGTAACATTAAATCTATTGGTATTAGCTGTAATAAGCTAAAAATAATGCATAGCAATTATTGTTTAATTTAATCGAGGGGGTGTCTGAGCTTTTTCCGATATTTGAACCGTTTGGTTTTTGTGTGTCTTTTCCCGAAGAGCAGTTTCTCCCCATATTTCAAATAACTCAAAAATGTGGCAACTCTGGGTCCACTGTATATGCAATGTGGGTATCAAAATTTTTGTTTTCTTGAGTACTTTAACCCCTAGTTTTCGTAAACTAAAGACAAGTTTTCATACAAAAACAAATGAATTTTTAACCCTAGCATTTAACCTTCAATTGTGAGATTATGCAGCTAAAAAAATACGTGTCTCCTTTTTTTACTCTTTTTATAACATATCCGAAATTCTTTAAATTCTGGTAGTACGGGTCTTGATACCTTCCTTGTCAGACTTAAAATATGCATGCCAACTGACTTTTGTATGATGAAGAAGAGAATTGGCATTATAAACTTAAATTGGAAAAAATTTCAAATTACTATATGTTATGACTATCGATATATCGCTAATTTTTTGCAAGACTGACATATCTCAAAACACACGATTTTGCAGAAAACGAACTTAAAGTTTTCAATGCATATTTGCCTCGCTCGATCCTGTCTCTATTTATTTGGTCACGCATTTATAAATAGGTGGTTTCAATGTATATTTCTCTTAGTGAGGGTTGTGTGCTAATTCGCTAATTATCGAGAGACCCGTGAGTAGCACAGTTTCTCTATGAAGTACACCACTCTATGCACCCACTTTTAAGAAAAACTGAAATATATTATCCTCTATCTCGAAAAGTGTACATGATATTAATATGACAATATAAAGCATGATATAACTAATAAATCTGCATTATTAACTCACAAATCGCATTTTTTGACTTATGACAGTCTTGATGTAAATGAGCGATATGTTAAAATTGACACTGAAAGTAGTGCAAGCACTCTTTAAGTTAAGTTACCCGCCTTTAATTTAAAAAAATAGTTATATATTCATATTTTGAATGGTATCATTACATTAAATGTCAACATTTTATTTTATTACTTTATAACAAAAAAATATCATTTACTTTTTTTTATCGCTGGTATGAATGAATGCCATATGTTAGTGTGGCAAACATAAACATACATAAGAGAATATAAAAATCCATATTTAATTTAATGCATTTAAAAACTACAACATTGCGTATAAGTGTCTTTAAATATGTTTAACCTTATTTTGCATTCATACTTATATCATAACACGTATACGCCGTGGAGGTAAGCAGCCATAACGGTTACACAGCCGTTATGGTAGAGTAGGATGTAGTTGTGGTGGTAGGTAGTAAAGTAAAGTAAGCAAGTATGCCATGTGTGAAATATGAGATAAGAGAAGTACATATACAGTAGGGTGTCCCAAAAACACTTTTGTTAAGCTACATAAAAACCTACCTCAAATTACACAGTGTGACAGTGAAAGTATACTTTTAGAAATACCTAGTGTAGGTTGTTCTCCTGGATGAGTAAATCACTTTTCAAGTTTCAGAATTTTCAATACACCCTCAAAATCTAAAGTTATCGATGAAAAAGGTTTTTTCATTTCTACACGGACTAAAACATTAGTAGTCAATTTTAAACCGATTTTAAATTTTTAAACGGTTTAGAAAGCTGTATAGTTAAGCTTTCCAAATATAATAACGGCCGTTCCACCGAAAACCGGCCAAAAAAGGGCATTTTTTGACCTTCGATCTGCCAATTTCAATTAAATTTTGCTTTTAGAAATTCTATGGATACACTTAAAGACTGGCGTAGTTAGTTTTTCAATTTCGAAAAATCAACGGTTTTCTGCGCGATTTAGTTTTTTTTTTTTTGAAAAATGAGAAAAATGCAATAAGTGTGTTAATTTGAATATTTGAATTTTATTTAATATTCATCGGCTTACCATTTAAATTGCACTGAAATGGTATACTCCCCTATATTTTTTACTGCTGAATTACATTTTTTTTCACCGTTAAAAAGAATTGCATTTTTTATGCAATTTCTTTTTGAAATTCAAGTTTTTTAAATTTGGCCACTCTCGATTTGAAAAAAATATGCATATTCGTAAAATATGGCATTTTTTTCTTAAAAACAACAATTTTGTTTTTTTTGGTCCCGGGGCTTATCTATTATTAACAATTTATCGTAAAAAAAAGCTTGCATCATGTTTGCATAAAAACAAAAAATTTTTATTTTTTTTTTTAATTTTTCAAAATTAAAAAGAGTAACTTTAAACATGTTAAGTTAAGGCGCCTTTTAAATGTCGCTCTTTTAAAAACAATACAATTAAATTTTAAGATTTCTTCTCTACAAATAGAATACTATGTAGATAAAGACCACTGCAAATGTAGTTAAAAACAAATGAAATTTCACTTAAAGAAAGTATGACTTACATTTCAGTAAATTTAACTACACTCAAAAAAATAAGTTAGCAGAAAAGTTAGTAAAACGTCTTGTAAATCAGATATACTATTTTTCAGCAAATATTTTGCTAAAATTATGTTTTCACCTAAAATTTTAGTTATACTTATACCGCACTTAACAGTTTTGAACTAATGTTTTACTTATATTATACTTATGTTTTACTAATTTATTTTGCTAAAAAAATAGTGCTGATTAGCACATTAATGAATGAATTAGATGTCGCGGCATGTCAAGATGTAGTATTGACTAGGAAAATGATACTAAAAAGTACAACTCTAGTAAGACATATAAGAAAATCAAACATGGAAGATTTTTGTTTCTGTTTTTCAGACGTAAAACAAAATTGTGGATTGAAACAACTAAAATTTTGAGTTGTCTCCGGCTTGTGAAAGTAATGGTCTATTTATTAAATAAAAGATAAAATAAAATATTTTAATTTAATAAAGATTAAATGTGTTTTTGTAAACCAAATGTTTATAGAGATTAACAATCTAGTGTGGTCAAATTGCAAACAAATATACAGCAGGTAGACAGACTAAAGCGAAAGAAAAAGACACACATCTTAGTTAGATTTTTATGTTTCGTTTTTCTTATTGCAAAAAAAGGGTTTGCACAGTGGACTTGTAGAAACGTGAACATCCAGTAACATGAACGAAAAATTTCTTAAAGTGTTAATATTTTTCTATAGGCAAGTGTCTGAATATTTAAAAAATTTTTCTAAAAATGTATGCTTGAATTTCAGAATTTTTTAGGAGAAAAATATTCAAAGTCTTTGCATAGTTTATTTTTTTGTTAATTAATCAACATAATGATTGGTTCTGAAGTACTTGGAATAGAATTTATTCTAAGTGGATCAATTCTGTACTAAAATCAGAAACGCGAACACCCCTTGCAAAAATTAGTTCACGTTTTTGAGAGTTCACTGTATGTATATGTTATATTTTGTTATTTTTTCGTTTCGTTTCTATAATTATCTTCAGCATTTGCGTTCCTTTAAAATATAGCATCATTTAGACAACCATTGATGTAAGTAGTTGAAACATAATTTTGTTTATGTTATGTAATTGTTATATGTAATTAGTTCTTTTTTTTAGATATTACATTAAATCATGTCGTTAATTCGGGAGTATAAACCTTTTTATATTTTGTAACGAATTGCAAATTATTTTTAAAAGAATCCCAAAAATATGTTTTTATGATTTTCAGCAAATAAATTAACTAAAGTATAATTTTTCTTCAAATTTTTTGAGTTTTTTTCAGTCTACTAATATTCAGCAAAAATTTTATTAATTTTTAGCAATGGTATTTTAATTTCTAATCCACTAAGTGTTAGCAAAACTTTTGCTGAATCTACTAATTTTGTTGCTAAAAATCAGTTCGCTGATTTTCAGCAAAATGTTTTGCTGACTTTACTAACTATTGTTTTTTGAGTGTACCATTGACATTTGTTTTTAATGTTCAAAAAATTACTAGCAATTGTAGTAAAAATGAACCACATGTTAGCAAACATTTACTTTGTTTTTAATTTTTTAAGCAACTAAAAACTACTGTAAAAAATTAATGTAAAATCGTGAAACAGTCATGTGATGTGGTTTGTTTTTTTAAATGAACTACAAGGTTAGTAATTTGTTCTACAAATGACTGACATTTACATTAAAAATATGGAATCTGTACATAAAATATAAACGAATCTACTTAAATATTAAGTTTCTATAATTAAATTTGTAACCCTTTCAACATCATGTTTCTTGCTATAAAAATCTGATATTCGATGGCGAACGTGCTGGAAAGGGTTAAAAATTAAAATTTTTAAACAAAATATTTCAGTAGATTCTTTTTAACTACAGAAAAATCCACAAAATTAAACGTATAGTTTTTAAAACAGAGACGTTTTAAAGGGCTCCTTAACAGTACATTTTTAAATTAAGTCTTAATAAATCTAAAAATTAAAAATTAAAAAAAAATAACAAATTACTGTTTTTCTATGTAAAAGTTCATTAACAATAGTTAAGCCCCAGGACCCAAAAAAGTGAATGTGCAACTGCAATTTGGTGAAAATTACATATTTTGCAAATATGCATTCTTTTTTTAAATCGAGAGTGGCCAAACGTTAGAAAAATGCATTAAAAAAAATTCCATAAAAAATGCAATTCTGTTTGACGCTGGAAAAAAATTCTGATTCGCAGTATAAAAGCAGAGAACCGTACTATTCCAATGAAATTTAAATGGTGATGATCCGGCCAGTATTAAAGTAAATGCGAATACACAGCCTTACACACTTTTTGCATTTTTCTCATTTTCCAAAAAAAAACTAAATTGTGCATTTTTCGAAATTTCAAAAATAAGTGCGTTCACAAAGTTTCTGAATGCAAAATTTAATTAAATCGGAAAACCCAATGTCCGGTTTTGGGCGATTTTGCGTGGGATGGCCGATGTATATGTTTTTACTTTTACCAAACCCTCCAGTTTTGGCGCATTGATTTTCTAATACTGTATTTAGAGGCCTATTTTTTTTTTATTTTTTCCTGAAAGTATCGTACATTAAGGGATCTTCTGCTTTGAAAATTTGTAGTTGTTGGGATTGTAAAACAGTTTCTTTATTTTCAATGTAAATTTCAGTCATTTGTAGAACAAATTTAATTTTTTACTAACCTTGTAGTTCATTTAAAAAAACAAACCACATCAAATAACTGTTTTATGATTTTACATTAATTTTTTCAGTAATTTTTTTTTGTTATTTAAAAAAAAATAAAAAAAATAAATGTTTGTTTATTTTTTACTAACATTTGTGGTTCTTATTTACTTCAGTTGTTAGTATTTTTTTGAACAGTAAAAACAAATGGAAAATGTTAGTTGAATTTAATTTAGTCGTTATTTTTTCAAGTAAAATTTAATTTGTTTTTGACTACAATTGCTGTCGTCTTTACCTACATAATTTCCTTAGTGTATGTTTAAGACTGAGTAAAAAGAGTCTTTTTTTTGTTAAAACTGGTTGAAAATTGTAACATTTTTTTCTTTAGAATACAAATTTAATTTTACCTATAAATATTTATATGCGAAACATACACACTACTTAAGACGCAAACAATTTTACCTTTACTTTTACTTTTTTTTTGACCAAAATTTGAATATAAGGAAATGAAATTAGTGTTGGCTACCAAATTAAATGTAGGTTACTACGCTTTTGATTTATACTATAAAAAGAATACATTATGAATATATTTAAAAAAATAAATGGAAAAAATTAAAAACGAGATTTGCATAAATTTATTATTATGAATTTTAAATTTATTTATCATTTTCATTTTATTTATTAAAAATTTCATACGACCAATGAAAATGTTTAGAAAAAAGTAGTTTCATTTAAGATATGAAGATTTTTCATAAAATTTAAGAAATTTTTCATTCACATTGTGGAAAAAAGCTTGATTATTTAGTTTAGTAAAAAAATTTCATTAAAACACGTACAAGAAATTCTCTCTATGTAGATGTTCAAAAAATTTGCAGGTCTTTGTAGTAGTTTTTATGCAAACTGAGGACATTTTGAACTTATGAGGCTTATTGTCTTTCGCAACTCATCCATTGTATATAGTTATTTGGTAAACTAAAAAAATACAAATGTATAGGATTTTGACCCATTTCGGCAACTTGTTTGATCGCGTCACAAGATCTCATCGTTGTAGGGTGTACATTTGGCCAATATAAAATGACGCCCACTTTCATAATTTTTAAGAGCACCCAGCAAATTCCACCAATCGTTCAAAATGGACCACCCTATTGTGGATACTCTACTTCATCGACATGCAATATTAAATATATAAACGGTGTTTTTTATAGAGGTATAGAATATTAAAAAGGAATAAAAAAAGATGAATTTTTTAAGTTAACATGAAATTTACTTTATTCGAAAGATAATCTTCTGGAATTATAATTTAAATATGACTTCTGGCATATGACCGCCAAAGCTGACTCGGACGTAGTGTAATCTGGAGGTCCAATTTTCAATAACTTTTTCCAACATTTGTGGCCGTATATTGGCAATAACGCGGTGAATGTTGCCCTCCAAGAGGTCAATCGTTTTGGAATTATCGGCGGAGACTAGCGACTTCACATATCCCCACAGAAAATAAACCAGCGGAGTTAAATCGCACGATCTTAAAGGCCAATTCACCGGTCCGAAACGTGAAACTATCCGGTTACCAACACAAACGTTTCTTTCAATAAATCAATTGTGGCACGAGCTGTGTGACATGTTGCGCCGTCTTGTTGAAACCACAGCTCCTGCACATCATGGTTGTTCAATTGATGAACGAAAAAGTCAGTAATCATGGCTCTATAGCGGTCACCATTGACTGTAACGTTCTGACCAGCATCGTTTTTAGAGAAGTACGGACCAATGATTCCACCAGCGCACACCAAACAGTCAGTTTTTCTGGATGTAAAGGTGTCTCAACATACACTTGAGGATTATCATCACTCCAAATACGGCAGTTTTGTTTATTGACGTAACCATTTAACCGAAAGTGAGCTTTATCGCTAAACAACAGAACCATGATTTTCAAAATAAATTTGCACAATTTGGAAGCGTTGTTCATTCGTCAGTATATTCATGTTAAAATGGCAAACCTAACTAAACATAAATCACTTGACAGCTGACAAAATGGCTGCCAGTAAAAAAAGTGGTACTAACTTATAAAGGGTCCGCCAAATAACTTTTTTTTTTGAAAATGCTATAAAAAAAAAACTACTGAATATTTTCTCAAATTTCTTTTTTTATTTGAAAGTACAATCCTTCCGGTTAATAATGGAAAATAATTTCATTCAAATGGCTGGCTCGGCTGGCCATGCAGTAGCCTACACGATCGGTCCAATTTGTAGGCACATTATCGATTGTGTGCAGCTGTATTTCATTAAGTCGATCGCAGGCCCACTTAGCGAAGCGAATACGCATTGTATGGTCAGTTGGCTTCAAACTCCTGAACCAATTGGTTTATCGATGAGGATGCCAGTTTCTTTCACTTTTTTCACAAGATAACGAACATACGGAGCTGACGGTGCTTCTCTTCTTAAAAAATCCGTACGCAATTTTCGCACACATTCTGCAACATTACCATGGTTTTCAAAGTAATGTCGCAATATTTCCCAGCGTTGTTCAAGCGTATACACAACCATATTCGTTCAGCTGAAGGATAAAACTAGTTATCTGTCAAATCAGACATGAGCTAAGTGTTACCATTCACGAAATAAGCACTAGTGAAAAATACCAGTACGACACCAAAAAATAAAAAAGTTTTTCATATAGAGTAAATTAACAATATAAAATACTTTGTTCAATTAACACATAAATTAACCAGTGACGAGTCCCAGGGGACGAAACTGCGGCAGTCTGGTGTATCCCTTGTGTCCGTAACATTTTTCAATAAAAATGTTTTCTTCTTCTTCTTCCTGTAAAGAGACTAACTAAAGTAATATTTTACAGTAATTAATATAAAAATTAATTACGATTGTCATTATCTGACGGTTGCAAAACACTTTCTAACATGAAAAAAAAAACGTTAAATGGCGGACCCTTTAGTTCTACACCTGTACAAAAAACACCCTTTACAATTAAAATGCCGTGTAAGAGCAAATACATTTACATACGTTTATTTAATCTATTTATTTAAAAATTTGTTAACTTTTTTTAACTAAAAATATGAGTTACAATTCGAACAATAACTGATCTATAGTTAAAATTTGAACATTTATTTTTAACTTACTATTCATTTGTTCTTACGGATTTATTAGTTATTTAAACAATAATTTAAAAATAAATAACAAGGAACATTTGATTTCGACCTACTAACTTATATCAAATTAACCACAGTTTAGGGCTTAATCAAAGTTATGAATGTAAATGTCTGCGGTTACAGTTAAACTCTGGTTATATATAAAAAGCTTACTCGCCCTTAAATGACAAGAAAGTAGACCGGATTTCAAGTGATTTATCATTTACGTTAAATTAAATTTTCAGTTAATTTAAACTACAAACAGTTTTGAGTGTATGAATAAAATTAAATTGTTTTTTTAGCATATATAAAGTTAATAAGGATACAACTAGATATCTAGAAACAAACACGGACATAATTATAAATTTCGAAAAACTAAGCAAAATATACGATAAAAAGGGTAGATTGAAGTAATTATAAAAACCGCTATATTTTTAAAGCTGGAAATGAGAAAAAAAAAATTTGACAGATTTGGAATCAGCGTACGTAAGTCTTTTAAAAAACCTGTGTTTCAAAAAAAAAATACACATTCTACAAAAAAATTTAAATTTGTTGAGTAGTGTAATTTTCCTTTTTTTCAACTATGGAACTATTCTTTTGTTTATTCTCCGTGTATTTTATATTAAAAGACTACACAAGAAAAAAAAAATTTTTTTTCTCCGTGTTAACGGAGTAAAATTCATAAAAAAAAACTTTTTTGATTAAAGGAATTGTTGTGTTGGAGTACTCGTATATAAACTGAAACATTTTTGTATAACTTTTCAACACTTTGAAAAAGTTTTTTAATTTTTAACCTAACACATGGGTTATATAATATAATTGTTAACTAAATTTATTTAAATTTTTACTCTCTCTTAACATTCTTCTATTTTCAGTTAAAACAACAAAAATGAACAAAAACCTGCAGGCAAAGTTAGAAAAATTAAAGATTTCTTTTTGAACAAAAAAAAAAAAAAAAAAAAAACATTAAAAATATTAAACAAAAATTGTTCTCTACATGCAGCTTAAAGGAAATTGAACAACAAAAGATAAACATAAAACAATGGCTTCGCTAAATATACTTTTGAATATACAAAAGCAAACCAACTGAAATGTAATTAACTCCTGCCAGAATCTAAAACAGAGGTTGCTATGCATAGTTGAGATTTGAGCGTTAAAAATCCAATTTAAAAAATAATACACACACACACTTTTAATTATCAAAACGCACAAAAGAACAACCCAATCAACCAAACATCCAACAATTCTCCACCCATCCTTCCAGATATCTATCTAGCAAAACATCCGAAAACGGACGGACAGACAGACTTAAAGATGGACCATAATCATAGCAATCTTCAACTGCACAGCATACAATCACAATCACCACAGGCACAAACACTGTCCTCTTCATTGGCCATCGCCTGTTCGGAGTGGTTAAATGCCACAGAATGTGGTAATTTAACATTTGCCATTGGCAAGGCACGTTTTGCAACAGCAACAACAGCAGATGTCAGTGGTAGTGGTGGTGGCGGTGGCAATGCAACACTACCGCCAGATAATCTCATGGAAATGGACCTCGAAATGGATGTTGACTGGCCATTAGAGCGTGTAGTCTCTATGATAGTGCCAGTATTTTTTGGCATTATTGGTTTTGCTGGTTTACTGGGAAATGCTTTAGTCATATTGGGTGAGTTCTGAATAAAGTGATTTTGTGAATATAGATACAACAAATACTAAAAGTGTTTTAACACTTGCTAGTGATATAAGAGAGTACATATTTTTTTTTTTGTTAACCGGAAACGGATGTGGTGTTCATATTATAAAGGATTTGTGGTCAGCTTAAACATATATTAAAATTGTTATATGCTTTGCGACTTTAGTGTCACGTTTAAAATGGTACACACAAAAAAAAAAAATAAAAACCCATTTCAATCACGGAAACTATCGATTCAATAACTTTAAGTGCTGAAATAGCGCCAACAAAGAAAATTTTCTAATTCAATTAGAAAGTGATAGCGCTTTAGTGGAATTATTTTTCAATTAAATAATAACTTATTTGATTAAAAAGTGATCAATATTGTTTACCATCTCAAAAAGCAAAAAACAATTGGATAAAGTGTTGTTGTCACACCAAATGGTTTTTATACTCGTATCATTGCATTAAAACCAACATATAATTCTCATTTAGTTAACAGATTTATTTATACTTATGTGAATAAACTCACACAAAACTTAGTTTTTATGTTTCTATTGAAACGTCGGCAGCATGGCAAACATTTTTTTTGGGTTTTTTTTCATAAATTAGCTCTTTGATTAAAACCAGTGTATTATTTTTTAAAATTAATTTTTACATTACTTTTTTTTTTTTTTAAAGAAAATGGTTACAAGTTTGATATAATTTTTATTAAAAAATAAAAATAATGTTTTTTTTCCGACCTTTAATTGTGCAATGAAAATGAAAATTATTCAAGTTCGAGGTCATACTCTATATTTCTTTATTAGGATCTATTTAGGAAATTTTCTAGGTTTCCATCATCAGAACACGTTTTGAAAGCGGTAACAATCCCATGCCAAACATCAAACATTCATATAAACTAGTTTACTCACTACATGAGAACTAATATATGAGTTTGAAATTAAAGATTATAACCATTGATTAAAAAGAAAATTATATCAAACTTGTATTGTTACCTCTTTCAAAACGCGTTCTGATGATGGGAACCTAGAAAATTCCCGAAATAGATCTGTCAACACATTCCTGCAAGGGTCAAATAATAAATTTGAAAACAAAAACTCTTTAGATTAATTGTTAGGACAATATCCTAATAAAGAAATATAGAGTATGGCCTCGAACTTGAATGAAAATGGTTACAGTTATATTAGTTTTTTGTTTTTATATATATCGAGATTATTTGTATGTTATTTTCAATTTATAACGAGCTTTCAACCTCCGTATATTTACAAAAATACAGCAAATCAAACATATTAGCTAGGTTGATACTAGTATTTCGATCTGGCTAAAGGTCTCATCAGAACCCGAAGTTTTAGAAAAGCTAGAGCTTCCATAATAGGCAGAACTTTAACAAAAAACATATTAATCATCAATTTAGCTCCATTCTTGTCTTCTTAGTAATCAAGCACGTGGTTAGGGTCTTTTCCTAACAAGCATCATGACGTTACTAAACTTTGAAGACCAAAAATGTTCTATTTATATAAAAAAAAATAGTTTTTACTCTGAGTCAAGTAATATTTTTTACAGTTTTGTTAGTTTTTTGTTTTTATATACATCGAGTTTATTTTTATGTTATTTTCAATTTATAACGAGCTTTCAACCTCAGTATATTTACAAAAATAAAGCAAATCAAACATATTAGCTAGGTTGATACTAGTATTTCGATCTGGCTAAAAGTCTCATCAGAACCCGAAGTTTTAGAAAAACTAGAGCATCCATAATAGGCAGAACTTTAACAAAAAACATATTAATCATCAATTTTGCTCCATTCTTGTCTTCTTAGTAATCAAGCACGTGGTTAGGGTCTTTTCCTAACAAGCATCATGACGTTACTAAACTTTGAAGAGTAATATTTTTTTACAGTTTTGTTAGGTTTTTGTTTTTATATACATCAAGATTATTTTTTATGTTATTTTCAATTTATAACGAGCTTTCAACCTCCGTATATTTACAAAAATAAAGCAAATCAAACATATTAGCTAGGTTGATACTAGAATTTCGATCTGACTAAAGATCTCATCAGAACCCAAAGTTTTAGAAAAGCTCGAGGCTCCATAATAGGCAGAACTTTAACAAAAAACCAATTAATCATCAATTTTGCTCCATTCTTGTTACATTTTTATTAAACAAAATTGAACTTCAAAAAGATCACTATCAATTGTATGACAATTGTATTATAATAAATTAATATTCACATTTAAACCATTGAAATAAAATTATAGAACTTAATTAAGTAATAAACCTAATGAGAATTAAGAAAATCTAAATTAAAATGAATTTAAAATATTTATTACTAATACATAAACAATTATAAAAAACAACTACATAAATATTACAAAAACAACAACAATATATTTTGAGCGATAGTATACAAAAATGTCTAGCACGTTCCGAATTTGACCAAATATTTAATTGATTTAATTAATTTTTCATTGGTAGCTTTTAAAATTTTCAAGAAATCGATTTAATTGGAAAAAGTAAGGAAATATTTTTTTCTGTGTGTAGTTTGAAAAAAGTTAGAGTTTGAAAAGAAGAATTATTTAAGCATGAAAAGTTTATGTAGATGTTAGTTTAAATTGCACAATATAATGTTTAGATCTTTTCAGTTACTGATTGCAAATATGTATTTCGGCATTTACTGTTTTACATAAATTCGCAATTAAATGCTAAAAAAAAAAAAAAAGACGACGTCAAAATGACTCTCAAGAGGTTTATGGAATTATATTCTGACTTTGGCAAATTAAAATTAGGCCCGATAATAAGTAAGGAAAATGTTCGCGTGAATTCACACGTTTTTCTTGATTTTATTGTGTCGTTGCAAAAAACGCAACATAGAGTACTTCTTTTCCTTAAAGTGAAAAGTGAATAACAAGCAAGTTTCAAAGATTTGTGCAAACGGTAAGAATTTGTTCACAATTTTAATAAAAAACGTTAACCTATGGCAACTAAGTAAATGGACATAATATTAATATAAATTCCTGCGTTGTAGGCATGTTTTTTTTTTCAAAATTAATGTCAATAAAATCTTATATTATAAGCATTATTGTAAATATTCAAAAAGTGAAAAAATTTAAAATGAAAGTTGTTCAACAAATCAGTTTAAGGGGGGACATTACATTCGCGGCAGAGAAAACAGACATTTTTTTTAAAAAAATTCATAACTCAGTCAAAAAGAAACATTTTTCCAAAATTCAAAAAAATATATTTTTCACTCACTTCGAAATGGTTTTATAGAGCTCCAAACTGGCGGCAGAGAAAAAAAACGGCGCATCGTGGTTGCAGCGCTGGGAGTCGCAAAAATTGTCCGATCTGGAAAAAAAATTACTTCTTTAAATCTTAACAAAATTGGTTATCGTATGACACGAGCTTTTTTTTTAATTTTTTTTTTTAAATTTTTGGTGATGTTCCAAATTTAAAAGTGTGTTTTTTCGAAAAAAAATATTGACTAAATTCATAAAAAATCGAAAAAAAAATTATAAAAAAGCTCGTACCATACGATAGCGAATCATGTTTAAAAAAATACAAAAAAAAAAAATTTCGTCAAAAAATGAACCCGCTAGTGCCGCAACCAGTACGAAAAACATGGTTTTGAGATAAACGCGTTCAAAGTTTGTGAACAAAGAAAAAAAAGGATACCTTCAATCTGCCATGCCTGCTTCGTACTGTATGCCTTCGTTATCTTGGGTTGTGCTGTTTCTTCAAAATTTAAATTCAAAAACACAAAAAAAAACCCACCCTTCAAATAGGTACGAAATAACAACCACCAAAAGTCAGGTAGCAAGTAAAACAAGTATTTATATACCAGCTGCCGTACGTAGGTAGCGCGAAAATTAAAAATGCGCTCTCACTAATCCGGCTGTAACTTTTGAACCCGTAGGAGTTTTTCCATGAAATTTTTTTTCTTAGAATCTTAACAATATTTACTAAAATACAAATTTATAAAAAAGAGTCGATTTCAAAAAACGGCCATGTCATGTCCCCCCTTAAGAATAAATGTCTATGACATGCTTGGACGGTATCGTAAAAACGAAGTGTTGCATCATTTCCTAAATTTTCAAATTAAAAAGTCTAAGCTTCAGTCCTACGTTGTGTTTAGTATCAACGGTTTCTACCAAACAAAAATATGTTTTTAATAATTTTGAAAATTGTGTTCATTTCAAAATATTTATTTTTTTAAATTTGTCGAAATTTTAATTTTAACGTTTTCTCGCCTCCAAACCGTGCCATGTACACAACAAATTATTTCACAAAATATTTTGTAAATTTAGTTTTCTATCGAAATAGTTTAAATTCTTGGTTTAAAAAACTCATTTGTCGCACTTATGGCCAATTTAAAATACCCCGCCTGGAGCCGGTCTTGCCGGTTACAGGGCTAAAAGTGTTTCTCACGTTTTTCTATTTTCCTTTAAAGTTCTGAAAATAAATTGTATATGGAAAATTATTCAAGTTCGAGGCCATACTCTATAATTTTCATTTTCATTGCACAATTAAAGGTCGGAAAAAACATAATTTTTATTTTTAATAAAAATTATAACAAACTTGTAAAAAAGGCAAAGTACCGCCTAGTTTACTTCCCCTGTTTTGTTTACAAACTAAGCAAAATATAAAAAGGAGAGAAAAACAAAAAAACGTGTATTGAATATCCACCAGAGGTGGATCTTGCACATCAAACAAGTTTTCAATTTATTTTTTGATCAATGGTTATACTCTTTAACTTCAAACTCATATGTATATTAGTTCTCATGTAGTGAGTAAACTAGTTCATATGAATGTTTGATGTTTGGCATGGGATTGTTACCGCTTTCAAAACGTGTTCTGATGATGGGAACCTAGAAAATTCCCGAAATAGATCTATCAACACATTCCTGAAAGGATCAAATAATAAATTTGAAAACAAAAAACTCTATAGACAATATCCTAATGAAGAAATATACAGTATGGCCTCGAACTTGAATAATTTTCATTTTCATTGTACAATTAAAGGTCGGAAAAAACATAATTTTTATTTTTAATAAAAATTATAACAAACTTGTAAATTGTATATCTTTATTCGAGCTAAGTATTCATTCAAGTAAGTTTACAAACTTGATTTTAAATGTACCAAAACACTTATATATAAAAGCCGCTTTGAATACAAAATATGTTATAAAAAACCAAAGCAGTATTTTGTAAAAAGGCATATAATGCTTTGAACTGAGTTAATTCAAATAGCACTTCAATAATTTAAAGTTTACTAATAAAAACCGTTGATACATTCAATTGAATGGTCACTTAGGCGTATGATTGTTATGTACTTGAAATAGTATTATAACTCATACGTACCGTATGATTATTTTATATAACACAAATCACTTTCCTTTGATAGAACACGATAAAAAAAAAGTTTTAACTGATTTTGACAATATTGTAAACCATCAATTTATGAATGTATTACGTTAGACCTTAAAACTTTTGGAATTTACAAAATATTTTCACATTTTAAAGTGATTTTCTACCAAAAAAAAAAAAAAAAAAAACAAAATAATAATAATAATAATAATCATTCATTTTTATTGAAATGTTCGATTGCTGAGAATACAAGAATGGAGCAAAATGAATAGATTTTTTTCTTATAAGTTTTTTGCTAAAGCTCTATCTATACTGGAGGCTCTAGCTTTTCTAAATAATTATCATTCATGATATTAATGAACCAATTACATAGAATTTTTGTCTTAGATTCAATGAAGTATTTCATTATATTCAAGTAATTTTATTAATATTAAAAATTGATCATAACCTATTTTTCATAAAATGTCATAGTTTCATAAAAAAATTCATTCAATTTCATAAATTATACCTTCATAAATTACATGAAAATTTTCTTTATAGCTATGAAATTATTTCAAAGATTTGATTCTTTTATTTTTTCATAAAATTTCATAACTTCATTAATTTTCATACATTTCAAACTTTTGTTTTAAGATTTATTTCTCAAGTGTTGAACATATTTTAGAAAATGCTTTATTTTTTCAATGTAGCCTTTTATTCATTTTGGACTTCAATGAAATTGTTTAAACAATTTTCGGAAGCGGTACATTGGCTTAGTTCCAATGCATTTTTCAAGACGATCATGAAGAGTTTTTATTAATTTAAGAAAACTTGTTAATATTAAAAAATTTTATGAAGCTGTTTCATAAATTCTTTATTATCGGCATGATTCATTAGTTTTATGAAGATTTTCATAAATTCTACAAACATTTCATAAATAGTGACTTGAATGAAACCTGTTTTATAGATTCGATAAAAAGTTTCAATTGACGAATTCCAGTGACAATTTTCATTAAAGCTATGAATAAATGCATTTCCAAAGTGAATATAATTATCTTAGTGTATGTAATATATATGTATACTTTGCTTTATTGTATTTAGCATACGGAGGTTGAAAGATCGTTATAAATAAATAAAAATAACATTAAAATAATCTCGTTGTATATTAAAGCAAAAGTTAACAAAAAAAACTGTTTTAGATGATTACACAGATAGAATTTTTTGGACGTTTTTTAATGATTTTTTTTTTCTCTAAACTTCTTTACAATGAAAAGTCTCTTTAACTTTATGAAAAAGCTTCATAGTTTTAATTTATCATTAGTAGTATAAAATTTTTAAAACATAAAATAAAAGTTTTCATAAAATTTTATGAAGAACTGCATTTATTTAATGAAAAGTTTCAATGGGCGAGTTTCAGTGACATTCCATAGTCTCTCAGTATAGTTTTACAAAAATGTTTTTTTTATGCCCCCGCCTCACCCTTGAAACTAGGGATTAACATGTTGTATGATGATTCCTAAAAATGTTTAGCTCTAGCGATAAAATCCCGTGAGAGTAGAAATTTAAAATTGTATAAACGGATAATATATTTGAAGAATCCTGAATTTTGAAATGATAAAAAGGTTCAATATATGCTTGAAAATTACCTAAAAACTCTTCTTATAAAGGGTCTTTTTTATAGAGATATAAAACTTTGAAATGGAATAAAACAAAGATGAATTTTTTAAATTGACCTGAAATTTACTTTATTCGAGAGATTATCTTCTAGCATTATAATTTAAATATGAATTCTGGCATATGAGCGCCACGGCTGGCTCGGACGTAGTCTACTCTGGAGGTCTAATTTTCGATGACTTTTTCCAACATTTGTGTCCGTATATTTGCAATAACGCGGCGAATGTTGTCCTCCAAGTGGTCAATCGTTTCGGGACTATCGGCGTAGACTAGCGACTTCACATATCCCCACAGAAAATAAACCAGCGGAGTTAAATCGCACGATCTTGAAGGCCAATTCACGGGTCCGAAACGTGAAACTATACGGTTACCAACACAAACGTTTCTTTCAATAAATCAATTGTGGCACGAGCTGTGTGACATGTTGCGCCATCTTGTGAAAACCACAGCTCCTGCACATCATGGTTGTTGAATTGATGAGCGAAACAGTCAGTGATCATGGCTCTATAGCGGTCACCATTGATTGTAACGTTCTGAAAATCATCGTTTTTAAAGAAGTACGGACCAATGATTCCATCAGCCCATAAAGCACACCAAACAGTCAGTTTTTCTCAGTTAATCTCAACATACACGTAAGGATTATCATCACTCCAAATACGGCAGTTTTGTTTATTGACGTATCCATTTAACCAAAGTGAAAATCAGAACAGAACCAAATTTCAAAATAAATTTGCGCAATTTCGACGCGTTGTTCAGGCGTCAGTCTATTCATGTTGAAATGGCAAACCAAACTAAACATAAACCACTTGACAGCTGACAAAATAGCCGCCAGTTAAAAAAGTGTTGCCCACATAAAGTTATATACCGGTATAAAAAACACCCTTTATATGCAGAACACATTTTTAACTTGTTTCTTTTGCCGAAATTTAGAAAGAATAAATCGGACCTGGCAATGAAAGCAATGGACAGTATTTAATAAAAATGCAAACTTAAGTTCAAAGTCACTCTATAACAAATGACTTAAATCAGTTTTAAGGACTTTGATACGATAAACTGAAATTATTTGAATATATTCTCTGACATCGATATTGGTAACCTAAATTAAAAATATATCTTTGGGTTTAAAATACCTATTTCAGCCTAGTATGTAAACCTTCAGTCCTCACACCTATTTTTTGTTAAACGAGTTTTACACTGTTGTTGGGGATCTATTTTTTCTCAGTCTAATGACGGAAGGGTAATCATATTGAGGGGGCAAATACCAAAAGTAAATGGGCGACTTCGATGCTAAAATTATGATAAGTATGACAAAAGCTATAATTGTAACAATCAGTATTTAATTAAAAGACATAAAAGTCCCCTTTAACATTTGTCAGCTGCTGAGAGATTTGAGATTTTCGTTTTTTCCAATCAGTTTGCCTGAGTCTATAAATGGATTTTCATGAAAAAATCTCTTTTTTAACTTCTGGCATTAACAAAAATAAAAACGGAACGGTATAATTTTGTCTGAAATGAAAATTATGTTTAAATAAAAAAAAAAATAAAATTGTTTGATTCCGCATTAAAGCATTGTACAAATTTAGCAATAAACACAACTCGCGTTTATATAAAAATATCTTTCAGAATAGTGTTGCACACTTTTTATGTTCAGAAAAAAACTATTTATCTGGCGGTAAAAGGCTGTTGGTGTTTTTTGGGGAAAATTTTCTAAAATTAATTTTTTTTTTTTTTAATTTATAAAGGGTCCGCCAAATAACTTTTTTTTTGAACTCCTGAACCAATTGAACTTTGTATGGCGTCATACCAAGGTCTTTATGCAAAATTCGTCTCAATGATGTCTCCGAAATGTTCAATTGTTGAGAACGACGGTGAATTGATGTTGATGGCGCTTCACGCACACTTTCTGCCACAGCAGCAATATTCTCGGGTGTACGCACAGTTTTTGGCTTTTCACGCTTTGGTTTATCGATGAGGATGCCAGTTTCTTTCACTTTTTTTCACAAGATAACGAACATACGGACCATATTCGTTCAGCGGAAGGATAAAACAAATTATCTGTCAAATCAGACATGAGCTAAGTGTTACCATTCACGAAATAAGCACTAGTTGAAAAAAAAAGTTTGATGGCGGACCCTTTACTTTAAACGAATTAGTTTTAAGTGGAACAAGATATGACATTAGTTTTTTCTTATATAATCTTTTTTCTTAGTTAAATAGCCAATATTCAAAAAAAAAAAAGAAATTAACCCCGATTTCGTCCCGCTATTTGCAAAAAACTGAACCTGAGTCGGTCCAAATTAAGAATTTCGCATTTTTAAATGGGAATATCTCAGGATGTATTAGAGATAGGCCAAACATGTGGTAATTTATTTAACATCAGATTAGAAACAAAAACATGGCGTGCACTCAAAATTTTGGGTGGTCATATTGCCGCCCCGGGTGTTTGTAATGTTCAAAATCAGAACTTAAACTCGAAATCACGTAACTTATGCCTGTTGCAAATTTCATTGCAATCGGACGACTAAGTAAAAAATGGCCGAATTATTTCCAACAATATATATGATATATCCCACTGTGCACTCTAATACATATGCATAATAAATCTAGTTAGATGTACTTTTAACTAACATTCACTTTTTATGTTGTTTTTGTCTGATTTTTTTACAAAGTAGATTTTATTTAAATAAGCGAATGAATATAAATATTATGCTCCAGGGCCGTAGCCAGGGCTGGGGAGCACCACCGCCACAAAATTATTTAACAAATTATCATGTTTACAGATAGAAAAATGTTCACTAAATTAAGAGATTTTTACTTTTTTCTAAAAATTGTAGATTGCAGATTTGATAAGGGCAGAATTTTATTCGCAATTAAAAAAAAAATGATTTTTTTGTCTACTAATATTTGGTAAATGTTTTTGCTGATTTTAGCAGATTATTTTTTAAATTTCATAAATTGAAAATATTTAATTTTGCTACTCTTTTATTACTAATATTTAGTAATAAAATCGCCTAATTTGTAGTAGTGTTTTTTTTTTTTGCTATTTTTACAGGTTTATTTCTATGGGTGTGGCAATTGAAAAAAATTCCACAAAAGTAACTCAAACTGTACTACGAAATAAGTTTAAAATACGAATTTTTGATAAAACGTGTTTTTAAGATCATATTTTTTAATTTTAAAAGGCATATTTTCTGTTTTTGGGTTGCCCTGCTAATTAAAAACTATTAAGAGTTAGTCGAAAATGTTCTCTTGATCTAGTAGAAATGTATATGAAAATGTTCTCTTGCTTTAGTTCAATGTTAAGTTTGCCCAAAACAAAAAAAAAAAAAAATCTGGGTGCACAATTCTGAAAAAAAAAAATTTGCTGGCTACGGCCCACACTGATACATTTTCAGAGAAGGCACCCAAAAATAATTTTGTTTTGCAACCAACTTTAAAACAAATTAGCTCATTCGAAAAAAAACATCTTAGAACCTATGGAGCTAAAAAATCAAGGCAATTTTTTTTTTTCTATTTCACTGTGAACAGGGTGATTCAAAATAACCTTTTCTGTGTTTTTGTAAAGTAAAATTTTTGTCGATTTTTCCTTAGTTTAAAGTTTCATATCAAGGGCTTATATTCAATATCCTCTATCTAATATTTTTACGAAATGCGTTTTTGATGGCAGAATATTTTGAAAAATCCTCTATCTCTTCTATCTCTTAATATAATAATAATACAACAATTTTTTTTCGAATAAACTCCTATTGCAATATATGTTTTCTTACTAAATTATGCACGCAGATCACGAATCTACCCAAATTTCTTTTTAAAATATCGCGAATTATAATTTATTTCTTAGTGACCTACTAAATATAAAAAGAACATAAGAAAGATTACCTTTGATTTGAATATAGTTTCTTAAGGAAATTTTAATAACATTCTTGGAATATCGGGAATTGCGCCATTTTAATTTTGGTTTTAAAACTTTAATATCTTTGGTCAAAAAATCTGATAACAAACTTGCAATAACATTAGGTACTTTCATAGATATTTTTACGATGAAACGAAATTTTTAATTATTTAGCATATCCATTTCTTTACCTATTTCCTGTGGTTTTTCGATCAAAATATTTTTTGCACATGTTGTGGACATAGTTATTGGGAAAATATAAAGGTTCATAAAAGAATTTTCAAAGGGGACAATCTTATGCGTTTTTCATCCATTAGAGCAGGTCGTTTAAAGAACGGTATCTCATATAAGATCACATTTACATCTTCCAGGTGGCAAATATAAATAAGGTAAATTTTATATTAAACACATTGCTCTATCTCTTCGTATTAAACTATGTAAAGGTCACAATGTGCCTAAACCCTTACATTCTGGCCCACTTCCAATGCAATTAAATAAATGTAAGAATTTACAGGATTTGAAGAGTGTAATTTCTCCTAAATACAATTTTTCCTACAATAATCTATCAAAGACAAACTCTGAAAAAACTTAAATCACAATGTTATTTTTTTATAATTTTAAATTACTTCGTTTTTAAAAACTATTTAAATAAATAACAATTTTAAAAATTTACGAAAGTCATAAATTAATTGATTATATTGTTTTTTTTTACTACTTTACAAAACCCTCTATCTAACAAAATTTTTTTCATATCGATTTTTTTCAAATGCAGAAACCTCTATATGCCACAAAATTGCCAATAATGCAAATTTTTAAAATAAATTATACATGAGATTCAGTAGTCGCTTTAAAAAAATATTGTAGAACATAAAATTTTTAAAACACTTTTAATAAGCGTAATAAACAGTTTGAATGCTCTCCTGTAAAGTTATGTTTTGTAAGATAGAGGATATTGAATATAAGCCCTCGATATATTGTTTTTTGTTTTCAGTGGTATTAACTTCGGGTATTTTTTTTTTTAATTGTTCGTTAAATTAACTGATAGCAGATATTAACTTTTTTATTCTACATTACTAGAGATGGGATTCTACCCGGTATTTACCCGACGCATGGGTAAATACCGGATAAATAAAAGATAAATATCTTTTTTGGGAATTTATTTGGGTATTTATAAAAATTATTTGAAATGCAAAATCTAGCAAGCTCTAGTTGTCAATCAGCTGAAACTTCATTTGAAATGAGCAATTTGATTTAATGTTTTCAATAGCACGTGTGTTGTTAAATTTCAAAAGCGGATAAAATCGAATTAAAACTATATTAAAGTGTATTAAATTGAATTAAAATTGTGGAGATTTTAAGTGAAGATTTTTAGCATATGCTTGACTTAAATTTTAAACTATTTCAACCGATGGCGCAATGGATAACTATTTTCGAATCCAACCAATTTAGTATTCATCGAGTACATTTGCTTTTAAAGACATTCAAAATAAGCTACGAGATGCATTTATAACAGCAACTGAAATTGATGATAATGGAAAACAAGAATAATTGTCTTCCTTTGATAAGAGGATGGAAATGTCTATTAAGCCAATACATTTGGCTGCTAGCTTGCTTGACCCCAATAGTAAAGGGCACGATTTAAGTTCATCCGATTATCTAATTGCAATGTAGTTTATTTATGAAATGAGTACCAATTTGAATATAAATGTCATGGTGGACCTAACAAACTATAAAGCTATAAATGATTTGTGGGCTTACAATTTTGTGTGGAGCTGCATAGAAGATATATCTCCTTCTACATGGTGGAATAGTATTTGTGTGTGCACGAATTGAGCAAGATAGCGGTTCATATATTGACTGCTCCATGCACTTCTGCTGCCACTGAAGGCTCATTCAGCACTCAAAGTTTCATCCACTCAAAAAAACGCAACAGATTAACTGCAGATAATGCCGGAAAAGTATGTTTTATAGTACATAACTGGAATCTCGCCAATAAAGACATACGACAAAAGGATACTTCCTCAAAAATTGTACCGACTGAGGATGAATTCAATTTTGCTAATACATTTGAGGAAGCACGTTCCACTTCCACTGGTATCACCCATTCTACACCTCATTGTTCGTTTAATTATTTTCGGAGTGAAGGTGACAATGAAATATTCAGCGACAGTGATTTCGATTGGATAATGTAATGTTGCAAAAATAAATATGTATATATAATATAGTTATTGAATTAGTTTTCAACAGTTCTGAAATCATTTTTATTAATAAAATTCATTAAATTTTGCTGCAAAATGTTTTTGTTCACCAAATTTTCTACAACATACCCACCTCTTTGGTAAATACCCGGGTATTTACCAATTTTTACCCAATTTACCTATTTTACCGGGTATTTACCATTTGGGTATTTACCCTTTGCCCATCTCTATACATTACTCAGTAGTTTTTTTAATTTTTACATGAGGGTATGTTTTTAACGAAAATTTTCGGCTTTGCTGGAGTAGAACTAATTTCTCTACAAGCGCATACCAAATACTTTTGCGTAAGTTTGCTCGCGGAGCAGCTAGAGTAATTTTTTTTTTGATAAAAATTCAAAAATTTTTAAGTTATTTTCAAATTTCATAGAAACCTGCTTGCCGTAGTCAATGATTAAAAAAGAAAAGTTCTACTTGTGATGTATATTCCACCGACAGTAGCGTATAAATGTTCGATGTGGTTTGGGGTTGGAAAAATATGTACATTTGGCTCCTCTAAGGGCACTGTTGGAAGAGTTGGAGCGTTTGGAGAAAATCTTATAAAACTTTAATTTTTGTATAGGAGCCTCCTTAGGGAATAGTGTTAAGGGGTATGTATGTTTTGAGAAAAAGTTGAGAGTCGGTCATATATTTGGCTCTTGTAGGGGCACTCTTGGGACATTTCGATCGGTGGCAGCGAGTTTTAGGGGTTGAAAAAATATTGAGGGAAATGTTACACATTTGACTTCTCTAGGGGCATCCTTGGAACAGTTAGAGCACTTGGAGAAATTCTTTTTCAAAATGTTATTTTTGTATGCGAGCCCATTAGGGATTTCAGATAGGAGGTAGGTATGTTCCGAAAAATTAATGGCGTCGGCCTTACATTTTACATCTAGGAAAATAATTCGAAATGTTACTTTTAAAAATGTTTACTTCTGGTTTTTTACACAAAAAGTCAGCCAAAAATGCTTGCAGTTTCTTAGTTAGAAGGGAGGAAATTGCTAATACCACAAAAATCTTATTGTTGCGGCTAATTGTATTGCGTCCGGTATTGAACTATTTCCCATTTGTGGAGAAATTTTTTCCAAAATAATGACAAAGGCTGCTTTGTTGACACGATAAAACCCAATGAACACTTACGCAGAGTCTGTGATGGACAAAGGGTACGAAGCATCTCTTAAACCACGTTTCAAAAAACAAATGACATTGTTAGTAGAATTTTCTGAAATGTAAGTCGTCCTTTCTTCAACTGAAATTTCATTTGTTTTCAATTACATTTGCAGTGGTCTTTACCTACATAGTATTCTAAGTGTAGTTTATACTGGTATATGAATTACTAAGAAATTTTAAATAAAAAACTAGATTTTTGGTAAAAGTGATTGTATATTCGCGAACATGTTAAAAAGTGGAGCTAATATTAAGATTTGGTGTTCACATTCGTGATCTACCTCCTAAAAGTCGCATCTCCAATGTATTCTTAGTGTTTTACAGTGTTATTATGATGTTGAATAATATATTTATTTCAATATTCAAGTTAAGATTTCGAATATTGTTATAGTTATTTTTGTTTTCTGTGATATGTATTTTTATTTTTCCATATTGACAAAAAATATTTTTGATTTTCCGCCATTTTTAGAAAATTTGTTATATATATAGTTTTTTAATTGTTAAAACAAAATTTTATCAATCAAATTATAATAATTATAATATTTGAAATAAATAATTATAATTTTTAAATAAAGGATCTTAAGCTCCTTTAGGAGAAAAATAATTTAAATCAAAAATGATTTTACTACATTTTTACTAACTTATTTTTTGAGTGTATGAATGGAAAAATTTAGAAAAACAATAGTGTCTTACTTTGTCTACTGTTAAGATAAGCTTTAAGATTATTTGTTAAAAACTTTGTGTATTGCACTAATATTTAGCAAAAAATGCCCAGGCAGAAAAATACAATCGGCACAGTGTTGGCAGAGCGTCGGCGACGGTCTTTTATGGGTTGCTGAAATTGGGATTAACAATTTGACAGTATGGTCCTGTTACCCGATTGATAACAGTGGCCAACCGTTGGTTTGAGCGAACTTGCCACCACTGTTGCCAGGTTTGACGATTTATCGTCATTTTGACGATTTTTAGTACCTAAATTACTAAATGACGATTGGACGGTTTTTGCTTCCAAAATGACGATTTTTTGACAAATGTTTAATATGTCAGCAAAACATGTTTATTTGATATTATAAAAAATCACCGCATCTATTTTTGGATTTTTATTATTTCGTTGAAATTAAAAACAATTTTTTATTGAAAGTTTAGCAAAAAAGTTATTTTATGGATTCATGTTAGGTTTATTTTAATTTATTTTCTGCACTTAATAAAGGTAAAGACCACTGCAAATGTAACTAAAAACAAATGAAATTTCACCTGAAAAATAACGACATTTTAGTAAATTTAACTAACATAGTCATTTGTTTTTTACTGTTCAAAAAATTAACTACAATTGTATTATTAATGAGTGGTTCAGTCAGTGCAGTAAAAATAAACAAACATTAATTTGTTTTATTTTTTTTTAATAAAAAAAAAAAACTACTCTATAAAATGAAAAACATAATACTATAATTTAATGTGGTTTGTTTTTTAAATGAACTACAATTGTAGTCAAAAATTAAATTTCTTCTACAAATTACTGTTTTTCACTTAAAAATAAAGATACTGTATTACAACTGAAACAACGACAAATATTTACAGCAGAAGTTCCCTGAATATGTGCTTACTTTTTTCATGGTTTGCAAACACTACCTTTCCATTACAATGGCAGTTGCCTGTTACGGCCACGCCAATGCCGTTATAAACGTTTTAAAGCTACGATTCCAATAGTGACATGTGTCTTTACAGGGTTTATTTCAAAATTCTACCCATTAAATTATGTTACATCAACAAAATAATGTTATAAATCGTCGTTTCGGTATTTTAGCGTTACTTTGACTTAAACTAGTTCAAGATATTTCAAAATCAAACAGGTTAAATAGAAAACTAAAACCGTTTACATAGAATAAACATGTCTTTAATGGAATCGCTTTTTTTAAATTTCCATTCCGCTATTAGTGTTACTATGCTAGCCAATCGTTATTATGAAAAGTTATTGAATGCCAACCCTGCTTTTTTTAATATTTATATTTTTATAAAGTTTAATTAGTGTAAGATTGAGATAAAATAAAATATTTTTTAAATTAAAAAAAAAAAAATCTCCAAGTTTTTGCGAAACAAACATCGAGTTCGAATATTCTGATTTTTAAATCCAAAAATAAATCCGGTGCTTAAAAAACAGGCCTAATAATAATATAAATAAAGTATTCCAAAGTGAAACTTCAGATATTCACAATTTATATTTTAAAATGGGAAACATGCACTAATAAACAATATTTAAATAAAAATAAATAATAGTATAAATAATAAATAAAATAGTTAATATTTTTTAGCAATAAAAACCAACCCAAAATGAAAAAAATGAAATAATCAAAATTTTCACAATATATTTTATTTAACTATGGCATCACATGTAATGCAATTTGAAACTTTAATTCGTTAATGGAAATCCAAATTTAATAATTAAAGAAAATAACATTGTTAAAGAATTTCTAAACTATGTAAAAGAATTTAAAATTTAAAAATTGTGCTACTGACGTGGTGTTTACAGAATTATGTAGAAGGAATTAACAGTTAAAGTGCTATCGTTATAAAATATCATGATTTTCGAAGTTTAAATTACAGAAAAGTGTAAAAATCGTATTATATTACACCGATAGTATATGAGCACTTGAAATGTGAATTACATTATTATTCTTTTTTTTTTGTATTAAAACTTTATCCCACTTGTAACAATAATTTTTTGTTTTTGACGTATTTTGAAAATATAATGACGATTTTGAAATGTGAATTACATTATTATTCTTTTTTTTTTTATTAAAACTTTATCCCACTTGTAACAAATATTTTTTGTTTTGATGATTTTTGACGATTTTTGAAAATATAATGACGATTTTGACGATTTTTATTGGAAAATTTGACGATTTTATGTTCAACATACCTGGCAACACTGCTTGCCACCGTTGGCATAACGTAAGTAATTAAAAAATTTGGTGCTTTTCAAATAGCTTAAATTAAATAAATTTTGAGGAATATGTATAAAAAATCGCATTATAAAAGCAACAATATAGTTCGGATCTTAGTTTTATATATCATATTTAAATGTATGAAATATAATTTAATATTTAAAAAAAAATCTTCTAATTGTTTGTAATATTAAAAAAAACAATATTGGCAAATAATTTTGAGTGTAGTATTGGCAAAACGCATTCTTTGCAAACTCTTTGTACCTTTGGTAATTTTTAACACAGTGGGTTTTATAAAAATAGCATAGGTTTGCCAGCTCTAGTTTTTTTTTTTTTTTTTGGTACGGTTGGCAATTTCTACCAGGGTGGTGTTATTTAAGTTTAATCCTTAATATATAATTTCATTAACACTCGATTTTACGATCGATATCTTAAATTAAAGCTAAAGTCTTAGGCATGCCAACAATACGTCGACTCCTTCAAAAGTTATAGATTTTTGACCGCCTTCTCTGAAAACGTACCACTTTGCGGCCCTGTTATGCACTAGTTTTGTTAAAAATGCATAAAAACGAAAATAATAAAAATTTCATACACACAATAAAATTTGAAACAAATAGAATACACAAAAAAAAAACGTTGCCACTAAAAGCAAAAAATAAAAATATAAAACATATCGATGGTCATACGATGACGGCTTATAAGTAAGAAAACACGTTTATTATCAACCGAATCGTTCGATTGCAGCCAAAGATATATTTTTTAGTGACGACAGAAATTCGAACTTTACATTTAAAAATAAAAACTTGTTTTTAATGTTGAAATTTTCAAAGTGATTGAATAAATATTTTAAGCGAAAGCCTCTTTCGGCTGTCTTCAACCAAACGATTATGTTAGACCAAAAATTATGTTGCCTCAATAAATCTGGTTTCTCTGTGAAGAAATATGTGAGCCAGATGACTTTTCTAACAAAATTGCCTATTACAAAGCATCAACCTATGTCCATTTTTATCATCGAAAATATCAAAAACAGCAAACGTAAAATACTAGATAAAAATATTTCATTTTTTGCTGATGTAAATTTTTTCTTTATAAAATTATTAATACAAAACAAACAAAATAAGGAAGAAAAAAAAAATATAAAATGAATACAAATAATTCACTAACAAAATATAAAAAATAAAAATGGAAATAGATCATATTTCACTACCATGGCTACCATAATATTTCAAAAACACAAAGTGAAAAAAATATAAGAGAATAGCAATATGATAAAGTTGATGCCAGCAGAAACAGTCTGTAAAAGCCGAGTTCAATTAATTTTACATAGGATATTTTAAAACTTTGCTCCATGGCGCTACATCGCAGTAAATATTTTTCGTGTTTTTAGAAGCAGAATAAAAAGAAGCGTTAATGTAAGTGCTTACTTACATTAGGAGTGGGATAGTGCACGATTTTTCGATTTCAATGCGGTGGCCCAAAAAATGAGCCAAAAATGGGGAAGGTGGGATGCATGACCGACCCCAAAATTTTTCCAACCCCAAAATTTTTGCAGAAAATACCTACCCTCTATCATCAACCCTAAAGATTCAAATTGAAAACTTTAAACTAGTTTTCTACAAAATCAAAATTTTTAAGTTAGGACGTTATTGCAGTAAAGTGGAGTTTATTGAAAAAATTCAAATTGAATTTGATTTTACAAATACAACGCAACTATATCATATTTGTGAAATATGGTGCTTTTCAGAATAATAAATTGTCATATTTTGGACAGGACAAAGCTGAGTTAGATTAAGATGAAAGAAACAAAAATTTCGAAATAAAATTAGAGTTCGCTATCAGACTTTAAAATTCCTAGATTTTCGAAGATTTTTCATATTCGATTTCAATTTCATCTGGAAAAACTGAGAATTCAAATCCGTTGGAACATATCTTCATAGAGTTGCCGGATTTAATAAAAATTATCCCTGATGAAACTGAAAAAATACTAGAGAAAGGTTGGATGAAGAAATTAAATAAACTAATATTTTATTCACATTTGGAAATGTGATGTGATGGCCCACCTTAGAATAATCTAGGATACATTTTTTAATTTAACTAGAAAAAGTCGACTACACTGAGGGAATTGTCTTTACTTCTAGCAATGCATTTTTTCATAGCTTTAATGAAAATAGTTACTGGAACTCGTTTACTGAAACTTTTCGTAGAATCTATGAAGCAGGTTTCATTAAAGTCAATGTTTATGAAATGTTTGTAAAATTAATGAAATTTTTCATAAAACTAATGAATCATTCCAATAATGAAACGTTTATATAATATATGAAACAGTATCATAAAAATTTTGAATATTAAGAAGTTCCTTGAATTAATAACACTCTTTATGAATTTCTTGAAAAATGCATTGGAACTAAGACAATGAACCGCTTCATATGGTTTTTTTAGGCAAATTCATAGAAGTTCAAAGGATACATTTAAATAATAAAGCACTTTATAAAATATGTTGAATACTTGAGAAATAAACTTTAAAATAAAGCTTGAAATGCATGAAAATTAATGAAATTTTATGAAAAAATAAAAAAAAAAAATTCTTTAAAATAACTTCATAGCTCTAAAGAAAATTTTCATTAAATTTAATCAAGAGATAATTTATGAAATCAAATGAATTTTTTTATAAAACTATGAAATTTTATGAAAAAAAGTTTATGAAAAATTTCTTAATATTAAGTTTAATATAATTTTTATTAAAAATAAAAATTATGTCTTTTCGACCTTTAATTGTGCAATGAAAATTAAAATTGTTGAAGTTCGAGGCCATTACTGTATATTTCTTTATTAGGATATTGTCCTTACAAATACTCTCTAGAGTTTTTGTTTTCAATTTATTAATTGACCACTTTCAGGAATGTGTTGATAGATCTATTTCGGTGTTGATAGGTTCCCATCGTCAGAACACGTTTTGAAAGAATTGACAATCCCAAACAAAACATCAAACATTCATATAAACTAGTTTTTTCACTAAATGAGAACTGATATATGAGCTCGAAGTTAAAGATTATCACCATTGATCAAAAGTAAATTGAATACTTGTTTGTTATGTGTACCCTATCTACCTTTGGTAGATACATGAATTCACACGCTTTTGTTTTTTCCTTTTTTTGTTTTGTTTAAAAACAAGATGTAAAGGGGAAGTAAACAAGACCGTACTTTGTCTTTTATACAAGTTTGATATAATCTTTATTGAAAATAAAAATTATGATTTTTCGACTTTTAATTGATCAATGAAAATGAAAATTATTCAAATTCGAGGCCATTACTCTATATTTCTTTATTAGGATATTGTCCTAACAAATAATCTATATAGGTTTTGTTTTTAACTTTATTTCAGGAATGTGTTGATAGATCTATTACGGGAATTTTCTAGTGTTCATCAGAACACGTTTTGAAAGAAGTGACAATCCCATGCAAAACATCAAACATTCATATAAACTAGTTTTATTACTAAATGAGAACTGATATATAAGCTCGAAGTTAAAGATTATCACCATTGATGAAAAATAAACTCTATAGATTATTTGTTAATACAATATCCTAATAAAGAAATATAGAGTTATGGCCTCGAACTTGAATTCATTTTCATTTCTTAAATTTATAATTTTTTTTTGGATATAATGAAATTCTTCATTGAATCTATGAATAAATTTGATAAAATTATTTCATTAATATCATGAATGACAATTCTTTCAGTGTACACTGATATTATTCATATTATCTTGTTAATTATTAATATCTGTCATTGGCAACATTTTTTGTCACATTCAGATACATAAAACTTAGTTCCAAAATTCATAATTTTCGATCAGTGATGGGAGTTAAGTTTGAGTGTATATCTAAAAATGTTTAAATTGCTCTATTTAGCACCTTTGAAGTATATTCTTTAAAAATAAATTAAAAATATTTTTAAAAAAATTAAAAAAATTATAAAAGTAAATCACTCACCTTAGTGACCAAAAAATACAATTTTCCAGAAATTTAAAAATTTTAAAAAATAAATTTGAGTTGAAGATAATTCAGGACAATTACTTTACTTTATACTACAACCAAAAACTAGTAGTTTTTTAAAACTACTTACATTTCGCTGTCAAATTCCATACATATTTTTAATAAAAACCAGAAGTTTTCGAAAACTACTAGTTTTTGGCTGCAGAACAAATGAGATATTAAACATTTTCTTATGAAAATTAAAATTTATTAACATTAAACCAAGACAAGTCGAGGTAAAAAATTAAGATTTTTAAATTCAAAGTCAAATATTTGTTAAACTATATACGAAGGAGCTCAAAGCATGTTATCTCGTTACCTAGATAACAAAGGTCTAACATCAGTCAAATCGGTTTACATATGTGAACCGGAAGAGGATTTCTCCCAAAACAATTTTGCAATAAAAATCAAAATCGTCAATCAGGAACTTTTTGTAACAATATATTTAGATTTTGCAAAAATTAAAATTTTCTATGCGAGATACTAAAAATAACTCATGACCAAAATTAATACTGAAGAAAAATGCAATTGTTATGTCATACTTAAAAATTTGCATTGTGACATTATAGCTGTCAAAAAGTATGGGCTGTCAATACCGAAAATATTGTTTTTTTTTGAACAAATAAAATAAACCAAAATGACTGCAAAATTGTGAATCCACTAAAAAGTCAAGCTGAGTTAAATTGTGGGTTTTATTTTGTTGGTTTTCTCGCCTCATTTTAAAGTGGGCGGATTTTAATCATCGAAATATTTTCACCGATTACCTCAAAAACGATTTATCGGATCCTGATGAGAAGGTTAAAAAATATATTATTTCATTATTACACTCAAAGAAAAGTAAACCTGTAAAAATAGCAGAAAAAGCTACTAAAATTTGTTATAAATAAGTTTGCAGAAAAAACTACAAAATATAGCAAATTTTTTGCTAAATATTAATAAAATAAGAACAGCAAAAATACATTTGTTAACTTTACAAAATTTTTAGTTATATTCGATGTGAATTTTAGTTAATTAAAAATAGCTTTTATTTTGTAAAACTACCAAAACTTTTACTAAATATTTTTAGACCCAAACAAGCCAACAAAAAAAATGTAGATTCCTGATTTCATAAGGGCACACTTTTATTCGCATTAAAAAAAAAAAACAAAAACAAAACTTTAAAAATTTCACATTTTTATGATTTTTTTGTCGACTAATATTTAGTAAATGATTTTGCTGATTTTAGCAGATTAGTTTGTTACCTTCAATTAAAATATAACTAAATGTTTGTAAACTCAACAGATTTATGTTTGCTGTTCTTATATTACTAATATTTAGTAAAAAAAATTTTCAAATTTTTGCAATTTTTTCTGCAGCTCATTTTTAGCTAATTCGTAGTAGCTTTTTTTACAGGTTTATTTCTATGAGTGTAGTAGTACACAAAAATATTTATTATAACCAAAGACGGCAAAATTTCCTTTTTGTGTTTGCCATTTTTAATCATATTTGCTTTTTTGCTTTTTTGCCGTTTTGTAATTGTTTGGCTTAAAAACTGTTTTTCTTAGATTTTTTTTTTCAGATTTTCTTCGCTTAAACGAGCGTTTCTACTAAAAACAAGTGGTTTTAAAACTATTTATTCAACTTCTAAGTTTTTATTTTTGTGTTTAAAATTTTTTAAATGTACTTTTCTTACATTTTTTCCAATAGGGTCTTTTTAGGTAATGATACAAAACCTTTACTACTTTCGAAACCCGAAGACTTTAAAAGTGGCGTAGCAATGCAAATTTTATGGTATGATATATCAATTGCATATTTCCTAACGAATAATTTTGGTCATAAGTTGTTCTTTCGTGTCTCACATAGTTCTCGAGAAAATTTGAAGTTTTTACTTTTTGCAATTCAAAATTGACTTTCGGCAAAAAGTGCTCTATGGAAGATTTTGGTTTTTATTGCAAAATTGTTGTGAAACAACCCAAATACATAATCAAAAAGCACATTTTTGGGTTAAATCCTCTTACAGCGAGGGGTGATACGGCTTTTATATACATGAGATAATCAACATTGAGACTATGTAGCACCACCCTGTGTTAAAACAGTTTGACTAATTGTTGTAAATACTTTTTTCGGATTGAACTAGGAGCTTAAAACATCCACAATTATTACCATTTTAATTGTGTTTGAAACCACTGTTCGGTGGTAAAAGAAGCTGTTCTGGTATAGATTCAGTGGTATCCCCGAATCAAAAAATTTAGCTGGGTGTTTTAGTGTGCATTCTCGGTACTTTTTAACGAAGAAATATTGTAAGGGTAGACGATTTTTATTGTTTTTTGTAAAAACAAATAATTTTTTTCTTTAAAAAAGATCAAAAATAAAAAAAAAAATATATTTTTATTTGACAATAGACGTTACATGCCATCCATTTTATAGTGCTTAAAAGTGTTAAAACACACAAACAGGGTCGTAGGTGATGGTGGATCTGAGAAATGTGAAGTATATCATAACACAAAAAAAAACATTAAACGTGAAAGAAAACTGTTAAAGGTAAAGTCAAAACTAACTTTCACGATAGGGCCCCTTCAGCATACATTCCTGAGCACGACCCTGATTAGTAGTAAAAGTAAACAAGTAGCAAGCAACAGTATCAGTTGAAAAACAACAGTAAGTAGCAAACAAAGTGTTGCTTTTACATTTTCTTCAACGAATTTTAAAACAGCATTAAGTGAGTTGGCAACCAAGTGTCATTATGATGATGATGGTGATGATGATGAGGGCGTGGGTTATGTGCCAACAACGTATCCTTATTTCTGCGTGGTTTCTTAAAAGTCTTTAAAAAAAAAAAGAAAAATAATATATAAAAAGTATGTAGGTAACATAATCCTTTTCCGTCTTCTTTCACTTCCCTCCTTCGTGCAAATTCTTACATAATGTAAATTAGGATGTCCCTTAGAAAATCAATTTGTCGATATTCGTTCATTACTCCCCTTAGTTGTATTGTAAATGGTTCCAAATGCAATGAATGTTTTTTTTTTTTTTTTTTTTGAACGCGGTAACCTGTGCCGAATTTCGACCGGAAATGTCCTGTTTGTAAAAAAATTTGAAAAATTTCTAATTTTATTTATGCTTTTAACATACTCATAATAATACAGATATGGAATTCTGACTTCATCGACGAACATTAACCCACTTTAGTCTGAATTCCAAAATAACCCACAAATTTGAGAAAAATTCAAAAATGTGTTTTTTTCTGAAGTTTCATTAGTTTTTTTTTTTGTTTTTATATACATCGAGAATATTTTAATGTTATTTTCAAACTCTGTATAAATATCTAATTAGAACCCGAAGTTTTTGAAAAGGTAGAGCCTTTAGAATAGGCAGAGCTTTAACAAAACACCTATTAATTACCAATTTTGCTAAATTCTTGTCTTCTTAGTTATCGAACACGTGGCTAGGGTCTTTTCCTAACAAGCATCATGACATTACTAAACTTTGCAGACCAAAAAGTGTTCTATTTATAAAAAAAAAAACTAAATTTTTCCTATTTCTCAAGTAATATTTTTTGCAGTTTCATAAGTTTTTTGTTTTTATATACATCGAGATTATTTTTATGTTATTTTTAATTTATAACGAGCTTTCAACCTCCGTATATTTACAAAAATAAAACAAATCATACATATTAGCTAGGTTGATACTAGTATTTCGATCTGACTAAAGATCTCATCAGAACCCAAAGTTTTAGAAAAGCTAGAATCTCCAGAATAAGCACAGCTTTAACAAAACCTATTAATCATCAGTTGAGCTTCATTCTCGTCGTTTTAGTAATCGAACACATGGCTAGGGTCTTTTCCTAACAAGCATCATCTTTTCTTAATTAATTTTAGAGATTTTTCAACATAATTTTGGAGATGTCGATTGCTATTTTTATAACATTGTAGTTGTAATTAAAAAAATATATAATTCGTGTTTGTGTAGAGCGACTCCTTTCCAGGACATTTTATGAAAATTGATTATTTTGTCAAAAATTTAACAAAATTTTAATGTTTTCATCAAAGTTTGAAATAGAAAAAACCCAAACCAAAATTGACACAGAAAAAGCCAATAAACCTATACCCCCATTAGGGTGGGGAGATTAGTATGAAAGGAAAAAAATCTTAATGGGCGCTTCGCGTTTCTGATTCTTGGGATTGTATTGAGCAAAAAAGTCCACTAGACCATACGTCCACGGTGAAAATCGAGCTTCCAGATTTTGACTTTACGGCAAAAAAAAGCCTTAAACCCCACCCACAAATATGATTGATGCATTAATCTGCTAGAGAATCTTCCAAAGAAGAGATTGATACCATAATCTTGGATAAGCTCCTCCTACTTCCTGAGATATGTCCATCCCACACATTGTCACTTTCTCAAAATACGGCTAAAAAGTCAAAATCTGGAAGATCGATTTTCACCGTAGACGTATGGTCTAGTGGACTTTTTTGCTCAGTACAATCCTAAGAATCAGAAACGCGTAGCACCCATTAAGATGTTCAAATCGCCCCACCCTAACCCCCATACATTGTTTTGGTAAGTCGTAAAATAGATATTTAAGATACCTTTAATTTGATACCCATTTTTGTATAGTTTTTTTTTTTTTTTGAATAAATTTCAATTTATTGTTCAGATTATTGTATCACTAGGTCTAAAAGAAATTTGGTACAAATTTGAAAAAATCGAATAATCGAATTTAATTAATTTTGGCATGCTAAGTACAAATATTTCGAAAAATTTTAAATCGGTTTTCGAGACATTGCGATTTTATTTTCATTAAAAAAAGTGTCTCTATTCTAGATTTTTTTTTTTTTTTAAATAATCTTATAATATTTTGTTTTCGCTCGCGCATACTTCGCAAAACATTTGATCATAATTATGGCTAAAATAAGAAATGCATCAAAAAATATATTTTTAAAAATGTATTTTAATTTTTTTTTTTTCATCAATCAGAGGATTTGTGCGACAATGGTTAAGTAAGTCAATTTTTCTTAAATCTCGAACCACAATACTTTTGGACCTAGTATTACAGCGATCAAAACATTAATTAATGAAAATTATAAATATTTTTATGAATATAAACTGGAAAAGCACAGCAATTTTATTATGTAAATTTTCAGCTTTTTCGAGATATTTGTAGAAAAATTTACAAGTTATCCTACAATTAATTATGCTCAAATAAAAGGTAGCAAAGTATGCTAGTGCAAAATAAAAATAATGCAGGATTATTTTTAAAAAATTTATAGAAGGGAGGAAAAACAACTCCATTTTTAGTATAAATCAAGTCGCAAAAGCCGTTAGTACGATTTAATTTTTTTTTAAATATTCTTGTTTAGCATGCCAAAGGTATTAAAAAACTATGTGTCGTTTTTTTTTTATCAAAGCAGTTTAAGAAAAATTTTCAAAAACCGAAAACTTTATTCGCGGGATCCGATTTTTCTAAAATTTCCACCAACTAACTTTTAGGCCTAGTTCTACAATAAGTACATATTTGGTAATGGCAAGTACTTACAATTGTCATTACAAATCTCATTACTTTTATATGGGGATGTCATGCAAAATAATGACATATCATTACAAAACACATTAGGAAAAATCAAAAAATATGTGGTAAGATAAGGACAAAAATAATGAGTCTTAAAATAAATTTAAATAAATCTTAATTTGAAAATAAAAATTTGTTTATTGAATATTAATTTTAAATAAAATGTGCCCACACGGATTCGAAACTGATCCTCCAGGATGTCAGTCAACAGCTATACCATCTGAGCTATTTCGATTTGCTTGCACAAAATGTCATTCCACAAAATGTCAAAAAAAGTCCTTATATATACACTTACTAAAGTTGAAAAATAATGAATTTACATTTAGAATGATGATATATATAAGTACTTATGGCAACGCACACTGGGGATTTCGGGGAAAAAAAGTCAAATTGTCAACATACTCTTCATGCAATATGTAGTGATATTTTGAAATTTTAGACTAAATGGTACAATCAAATCAAAAAGAATTAATCCGATCTGACTGCCAGTTTTTTTTTTTAAATCCGTCTCAAACTCAGTACTTGTATGTTTTACCGAACCCAACTTAATTTAAACCTAAGAATTTAAAAACGAATATTATTTTATTATGTGAGCTAACGTTTTTCTTTTTATTTTTTATTTAAAGTAGGATATTTCAGTATACTAAAATTGAAAAAATAAACTCTGCAGAGACTTAAGTTTTTTTTTTTTGTTTGTTTATTTTTATGAACATATAACAAAAATCCCTTTTTTCTCCAAACATTTGGACCTGCAATTTTAGCCTTACTTTCCCACAGTTGGAAATCACTACTAATACATTGTCTCATATCTGATTTTACATTTTTATTCAATTTCAAGTGCCACCTCTCAATTTGTTGCATTACACAGTACAACATTTTTCAGCTGATTGATTCGGGACTCAGTTCTGATAAGGCGCTTTTGTTTAACATAACTCGAGAACCACTAGTCCGATTTTGCTGAAACAAATTTAGAAAAATCAAGAACTACAATTACTTTAATCTGTTTACAGTTTCGCAGTTATAAATAAATATATGAAGAAAAAAAAAATATTTTTTGCCTAAATTCATAAAAAATCCAAAACGGTAAAACGTGTCAAGTCCTATTACTTTCACGTAAAGTCGCATAATCTATGAACAAAATGAGACATAAATCATGAAAATCTATGAACGCGTTTCGCTTTTATTCACAATTAAGTGCTCGAGATATGCAACGATATTCATTCTCTAATTTTCTTTATTTTGATTACTTTTGTGTATTACTTTATGAATAAAACTAAATTTGTGATGAAATCACTACATTTTTTGACAAATACATTTTTTTTCTCACCTCCATACAAAAATCCCCAGTGTGCAACGTGTTATTTTTTTCTTTAAAATAATGGGAACATTAACTAGTAATTAGTAAGTCATTATTATTTGTATCAAAGTATTGCAGAGAGTAAACTGGTGTCATGACTGGTAATCCAAAAAGTAATGATATGTCGTTACCGTTTCTACACTAGGATATTTTAACCAAATTTAAGTGATATTTTTGCGAAAATTATGCAAACTTTGATGAAAATTTTTTGACAAAATAACCAATTTTTACAAAATGTCCTAAAAAGTAGTCGCTCAACACACAAACACGAATTATCATTTTTTTAAATTTTTTTACTTTTTTTTAATTAAAACTAATATTATTATAAAAATTGCAATCTACATCTTCAAATTCGGCATTTAGAAAAGAATTTTAAATTAATTTTTAAAAAACATGTTTTTGCATTTTTATAAAATTTGTGCCTCATTTTTTATTTTAGGTTGAAGTTGGTTGATGATATCCGATAACGTCAGAATTCCATATTTAAATAACTTTGAGTAAATTAAGTGAATAAAAGAAATCAAAAATTTAATTTTTCAAAATTTCGAGCTTTTGCGAATTTTTATGTAAAATTCATTTTTTTCACAAATGGGCCATTTTCGGTCGAAATGTGACAAGGGTTAACGTTTTCAAAAAAATCACAATCGATTTTTTTTCCTTTTTAAAACCATTTGCAATAAAACTAGTTAGTGGGTTGTAATGACAAAATCTATCTTTAAGGGACACTCTAATGTAGATGTTTGTATATATTTTGTATTTTTAGGCTACCATATTATAACAACAACTGGTTTAAAAATGAATATTTAACATGTGTTTTTCCCCATGTTTTTTTTTTTAAATTTCACTTTCTGTACCCCAATACATTTTCTTTTGAGTCTAATAAAACAACCATGTTTGCTCTTGATTTTTTTGCAAGTTTAGCAGGTGCTCGCTCACCTCAAAATACTCAAGTGTATGCTCGACTACTTGACATCTTGTAGAAACACTTGTTTGAATTTAAGTGTTTCGAAATAGAAAATCTACTGGAAGTGAAAAATACAAGAGGGGTAAATGGGGTATATTTAGTTGAACGTACTGATGTTCTTAATACAAATATATATTAGATATTCCTTTTGTCCGTACTTTAAATATAGAAATTCTTAACATATTTATTTTCTCAAGTTTAAGATAATTATCCTTGTAGGATATTATTAAACGTTTTAATAAAATAGCCAGTATAGATTTTAATAAGATACAGATGTTATTTCAAGGTTATTTAGTTTTAGTTTTTAATGCGAAAGCAATTTACGGTTAGACTAACATAAGACGGAAAAGGTATTAATATAGACATAAGAATCTAAATCACGACAAGCATCTAGACTGACAGAGATTTTCAACTTGAAATGAAAACAAAATTGAGAAGGTTGAGTTTTAGAAATAAAAAAATCATTTTAAAGAAAAAAAAATGTACATTATACAGTTGCGGTCATACAAATAGTAGTGCCCACAATGAATTCAGAAAAGTTGAAAAACCTAGCCGCATTATTTCAGTATCAAAACAAATGTTTTATTCGCGAATAGAGTAATTTGGTATTTATTTGCTCTTCCGGTTGAAAATGATCATATATGTTGATATATATGGTTGCTTATATGAGCAAACATGAATAATATGTGAACATATCCAACATATATAGAATCATTTATGGGCTCCTGGGTAACAGCGTTGATATATAACACTGTACAACACAAAAAAAAATTTCAAGGTCCGACCTATAAATTTTGATAGAAGAGACAAAAAAAAAAAAGTCACGTGTATCGGCGTTTTGAAAGTTTACATCTGGGTTTCATTTTAGGGGGAGGTATAGTTTCCCCCAAATGCAAATTTGTATTGTCAATCGGCGTAGAAAATCGAGTAAAGCTTACGTTTAAGGTATATGGTGTGTTTAGCAAATTTATGTAAAATATTACGGAGAACATTTTGTAGAATATGTTAACCCTCTAACTCCTCAAGGTAAGGGTATTTTTTGTCCTTCTTTTAAAAAAGAGCAAAAAACACCATTAAAACAGGTATTTAAGGGGTTAAACTGTTTCGCAAAAATATTCGCCGTGAAATTTTACTATAAGTCCCTGAATACACCAAAATCTGAACACACTCAAATCACAAAAGAAATTATGTACACAATATATGCACCGCAAATTGACACGTTTTCAGTACAATGAGAATATAGCACTTGATTTTTGTTTTGTTCTGTTTAATTTTTTTTTTTTTTGTTTTTGTTGTAATTTAACGGATTTAATCAGCCAAAGAACAGCTGACAATCCATCAAAATTTATAGGCCGGACCTTGTAATTTGTTTTTGTGTTGTACAGTGTAATGAAATGGAATTGCGTAGAGCTAAAAAAATGTAATTAATGAATACTTCCTATCCCAATTTGCTATCGAGGGGAAAATAATAGAGATATTACTAATTTTATTTAAATTTGAACTATTTTTTTTTCATGCTAAATTTTTGGGGTACTTTAAAATAAAATTCTTCATAAATGCGAAATTAACCCTAAGCTCTCTTTTGTTGTGTCTTATTTCTGAATTTCTGGTTAAATTTTCCGTATTGGTGTATTCAGGGACTCTAAGTAAAATTTCACTGTGAATATTTTTGCGGAACATTTTAATCCCTTAAATCCTTGTTTTAATGGTGTTTTTTGCTCTTTTTTAAAGAAGGTCAAAAAAGTTCCTTACCTTGAGGAGTTAGAGGGTTAACATATTCTACAAAAATGTTTGATTTTGGTGTATTCAGGGACTTATAGTAAAATGTTAACATTTTAAACCCCTTACATCCCTGTTTTAAAGGTGTTGTTGTGCTCTTTTTTAAAAGAAGGACAAAAAATACACTTACCTTGAGGAATTAGAGGGTTAATATATTCTACAAAAATGTTTGATTTTGGTGTATTCAGGGACTTATAGTAAAATTTTAACATTCTAATCCCCTAAATCCCTGTTTTAATGGTGTTATTTGCTCTTTTTTAAAAGAATGATAAAAAGACCCCTACCTTCAGGAGTTAGCATATTCACATAACATATATTTTACAAAAATGTTCTCCGTAACATTTTACATAAACTTTCTGAACACACCATATACCTTAAACGTAAGCTTTACTCGATTTCTATGCCGATTGACAATACAAAATTTTGCATTTGGGGGAAACTTTAACCTCCCCCTAAAATGAAACCCAGATGTAAACTTTCAAAACACCGATACACGTGTTTTTTTTTGTGTCTTCTATCAAAATTTATAGATCGGACCTTGTAAAAAAGGAAAAAATTTGATTTTGTTGCACAGTGTAATCAAACTTGTTTAATATAATTTTATAAACAAACATATACCTTTAATACCTTAATACGAGTGTATGTGATTACGCATATGATCATATATAATTTAATCCTGGATTTGGTTTTTTCGAAAATTTTAATATGGTCCCGTGATTTCATACATAATTTTATATCGCTTAGTACAATGTTACGTATAATTTACAAGTTATACATATTAAAATTTTGCTTTACAACGAATCTGGAGTGTTAAATTTTGTAAAAATCTATATTTTGCCTATATTTTTATGTTTTTCTTTTCTTTGATATTTTAAATCTTAAATCATGCTTCTAGACGAGAGCAAGATATCTCATTGATTTTGTGATTTAACCTAACAAATATGTCTAGAAATTCTATGAATATTGTCCTCCTGGCAATTTCCTTAGGCAAGAATAAATCTGGATAGGGGCCAACTTACAACAAATTAATTTTCACAATAATGCTTTATTAATATGGATATATGTGATGGCGCATATGATCATATATCATTAAATCTTGGATTTGGTTTTTCCAAAATTTTTGATATGGTCACATACATATTAATATCTAAATATAAATCGATTGATATTACCGTATATGTTGCATATATTATAACATATGGTATATATAGGGTCCGCCATCTAACGTTTTTTTTTCAACTAGTGCTTATTTCGTGAATGGTAACACTTAGCTCATGTCTGATTTGACAGATAATTAGTTTTATTCCTTCCGCTGAACGAATATGGTCCGTATGTTCGTTATCTTGTGAAAAAAGTGAAAGAAACTGGCATCCTCATCGATAAACCAAAGCTTCAAAAGCCAAAAACAGTGCGTACACCCGAGAATATTGCTGCTGTGGCAGAAAGTGTGCGTGAAGCGCCATCAACATCAATTCACCGTCGTTACTCAACAATTGAACATTTCGGAGACATCATTGAGACGAATTTTGCATAAAGACCTTGGTATGATGCCATACAAGGTCCAATTGGTTCAGGAGTTCAAAAAAAAAGTTATTTGGCGGACCCTTTATTATTAAGCATGATGTCATATATACACGTACAATGTTACGTATAATAATACATCCCTGCGGGAAACGAAGGGTCGATTGGTGCAAAGTGACAAATCTGGTGCACCAAGAAGTGTTAGTTTTGGTGAAATGACCAATCACGTGACTATAGTTATGGTGACAAAACTTTCACTGGTTGGTACCAGATATATCATGTAACTGGAGAAAAAGTAACATTAACATTATTACTGGTCATTGAACTGGTTCAAAACCGTTAGCAGTGGATGAAAACATGGCAATTAGTGCCAAGGATTCAGTCCCTTGACTGCTACACAGCAGACATAACACTGAAGGAATTTTATCTGTAACGACTATGTGACAGTAGAAATGAAGACGTAACACTCCACTGGTTTAAAAGAACTGAACACTGAACTGTTACCAGGGTTGATGGTACGGCCAATTTCTTCCCAAACGTCGCGATCTTAAACATGGTTTTTCTTGGGTATAGACAAAATAAGCTAATTATAAAATTGATTTTTTCAACAGGGGGTAAGACACACTGTTTTGAAAAAGTGCAGAGATTGGTTCCGGACGGGCTATTTAGCAAACTCTTGCATAATATGACATACGCTGAATAAAAAGTGACAGGTTATTTGCTAATTACTTTTCGCATGCCCCGGCGACATGTCAATCTACCCCTATTACAGAACACATTGCGCTTAATATGCGACTAGTTTTCCTTAAAAAAATTTTCTCCAGTTCTAAGATACTTACAACCTACACCAGTCACGTGATATTTTTTTCCCACTGGTTCTGTTGCATATCACATAAATCCTAAATGTTCATACTTTGACTCTACCTACTTCTAACTTGTCCCGTAGTATATTCATTTCAGTATGTATTGTGATAGGTTACCTTGGTCAAATTATTCGATACTTCACACAGTGCTCCACAGATAGCAAATTGTCACCCTCCTATGACAAGGCCCATGTTAAAAGTACCGGTCACTTTCATATAACAGAACCCGAAACTAGGACAGGTTCATACACACAAAGTTCTAGTCACATGACCATACCAGTTGACTGGTCCATTTCCCTCAGGGATGGTTCTATATTAAAATTATCTTTACAACGAATCTGAAGTTTTAAATTTGTAAAAAAATCTTTATTTGCTTATATTTTTTCTTTGATATTGTAGACGGGAACAAACAAATATTTAAATAATTATTAGAACATGGTCCGCGGACAATTTTCTTGTGAATAAATCTTGATAGGGACCAGCTTACAACAAATTAATTTTCACCATTTGTCAAATAAGGTGTGTGGTCGGAAAAATGTAATAAAAGTAAAACACAAAATGTATGGGCCTTAAAACATTTTTTTTTTTAATTGAAAATATATTCTAGTTTACAAGCAAAAAAAAAATAAGTTTTATTCTCCCTTTATAAATGTTCTCCCCTATTCGGGAAACCCTTCCATTAAGGACTTCAAAGTACTTTCTATAACGTTCTTCTGCTTAAAAACGTCCCTGCTTATGGGAAACGCTTATTGTGGCCTTTATACTCTTTAAGCAAGAGCCCAATATCTTCCAACTGGTCTTAGCTCCGGGCAGTTTGGGGAATTCGCCTCTCTTGTTACAAAACCGAGCTTATTTACTTCATACCACTCAGGGCTCTCTTGCTGCCAAGTCAAGCCAGAAGTATTTGAACATACTGTGTTGGCGTATAAATGGAAGTAGTCCTTTAAAAAAAAAAAAAAAATATTAAAATTAATATCTTAACCTACTGTGATCACACAATTTACTTTACTTTTCATCTTAAAAAATAATATTTGTATTGCAGTATACAGTGGTGTTCAAACATTTTTTTTTTTTTTTTTTTAAAGAGAAGCAACACTCAGGAAATTCTTCCTATTAATTAATGTGTTGCTGTCTTTGGAAAGGGGATAGTAAAGAGATGAAAGGTGGTGAAAGATGAAGGGCTTCAAACATGGCAATACTGTAATTGCGCGAGATGATAAGTCTTAGAACAGTTGTTGCTCGCCACCTGATGCAGAGTTGACGAATTTATTTACTTTTCATCTTAAAAAATAATATTTTGTATACAGTGGTGTTCAAAACATTTGCAATTGAAATCATGGTTTAGGTAATTATAATTTTTTTTGTTCAAAAAGATTTGTGGTATAAGTTTTTGTTTTTTTTTTATTAAATTCAGTTATAGTAATTAAGTGTGATTTGAAGAAAATAAATCAATGAAAACAATAAATGCGATCTCAGCTCCAAATGTTTTGACCACTACTGTATATAATTTGAAAAAAGAAAAACTATTTGTTTCCGAGGAAACTGAATTGTAAAAAACTACTGATTTATGTAAAGTAGTCCTTTTTGTAACATTGTTTTATATAAATTTCGGTTTTTATTGTTCCATGTTGTTGGCAAATGACTTGTTCACGTTTCCACAACTCCATTGGCAAGCAATATATACCAGGAACTTTTTAGGGAATGATATGATGGAAACATTTGGAAAAGAATTTGGAATCAGCGAATCAGAACCTGTTTAAAAATATATATGTATCGCTGGTCAAACCAAATCGACATATTCTGATTTTGTCTCTTTGTTTTATTTTTGTTTTTTTCATAACTTTAATTTGTGTAATTTATAGAAAATGTTTTTAGTCTGAAATTGTGTGAAACTGACTTTAGATGCCTCTCAAATTCGCACCTTATAACATCATGTGTACCTAGTGCTATAATAAGCGAAACAATAATACAGGGTCATAGAGAAAATATATTTTTAAAAGGATCTAGTGTGGGTTGAGTAAATCACTTTTCTTTTTTTAGTATTTTGAATACACCCTCAAAATCTGAAGTTATCGTTAAAAAATTATTTTTAAGACTCCCCGTACTAAAATATTTTTAAACTAAGTTAGTTTTGCACCCACTTTAAAACTTTTGAATTAAGTTTGGAAAGCTGAATAGTTAAGCTTTCCAATATATATATACATATATGTTATACTTTTGGCAACCCATGTGGAAATACTGTATTTTTTCTAATACTGTATTTAAAATTCTAAAAATTTAAAAGTTATTTACTCACACCTGACTTACAACCTACACTAGGCCATTTTAAAAGTATATGAAAATTTTTTTCTAATTTGTAAACACCGTGTAATTGATAAAAATCGAAATATAAAAAACATTTGGCAGGCTTAATGTTTGCTTAACAAATTTAATAATTTCTTACGGATTTAGTTCAAATTTGGTACTCATAATTTATATTCCTAAAGCGATATAGGCATATAGTTTTTTCAGCTGCTCCTATTACACTACTCGAAAAATTTTACTTGGTAGGTGGAACTTCTCTTTGATAGATATATATATTTTTTTTTATTAATTAATAATTATATAATTACAAATTATATATATTGCCCTAACCGAGCACTAGCTACTATGGCTTTCGGCGCGTTCTAGCGAAAACAGACAAGTGCCTCTGGTGGGAATCGAACCCACGACCCCCGCACTGATAAGCCAGCACGCTACCAACTAGCCTACCGGGGCGAACTTTAAAATATATAATTTTTCTTTAGATACACTGAATCCAATATGTCAAATTTTTCCCCCATTTTCAGTTTTTGAAATTTTTTGGATATTTCGCTTAATTTTTTGAAATGTATACGCAAAATTATGAAAATTTGTTTGAGAATAAAAATATACAGAAAAAAAAAATTTGAAAAAACATGCATTAACAAATCGAGGCTATTTTTTTAAATATTTTTCTCCAGCTAACTACAGCCATACTCAGAATCTAAAATTAGAATCTTAAAACTGACTTAAAATGTCCACTTTTCAAATAACGCGTTTTTAGCCAATTGGTTCTGCAAAAAATCTCAAATTTGATTTTAATTTACAAAACCAAAACATAATTATTTTCTAATTTGATGTTGACTTTGTAAGTTATCCTTTCAAGTTCGTTGAAGTTAAATTGTATTTCAATTTTGATTTAAAGCAATTTTCTTTTCAACAGAATTAAATTTCTATGTCTTTTCTATTCATTACAAATATTTAAATGCATACACATGTACATAAGTATGTATTCAAAAATATATAAACATTCATAAAGAATGAAAGACAAATCACAGTTTAATATATGTGGGACGTAGTGTCCTTCAAGCCATATAAGTATGATGTATATTTGTATATGTGTGTGATGGCATTTTATTTCTTTATAGCAATGCATTGTTGCTAATACATATTGTTGCACACACCCAGCCAAGAACACACACACACGAACACACACAGTCAAACACACAAACATTCCCGCACACACAGCCAACAGTTAGACCGACAGTCGGTCTATTGTCGAATTGATGCTAGAATAAACTGTGAACTCTTGTAATGCC
>CM037852.1:204061375-204117401 GCA_021234595.1 Delia radicum
CCAGTAAAACATGTAACGACTATAAAGTACATACCACCTACATCTAACCAACAAACCATTATTGCCATACACACACACTCACTTACTTACTCACACACACACACACATTTTCTTGTCTAGATCTCTAAATGTACAAGTATTCCGAAGAATAAGTAAAAATAGTAAAAAAAAAAATAAAAATAAAAAATAACTGGAGAAATGACTCATTCAAGGTTGCTTGTTGACAGAAGGCATGTGAAATGAGCTTCAAATCATTGTTACACTATGAATGCCGCCGACAGGTATGCTACTGCTTGTGCAACACATGCCCACAAAGGAATTAACTCAATTGAGAATTAATTTAAATTAAATTAGATTTGCAAATGATGGAATGGTAAAAAAAGTGAATTAAGAAATTATAAAAAAATAGTTTTGGGAAAGTCAAAGGAATTGCAAAGTTTTGAGATAGAGATGAGATTGTAAGGAGATTGAGAATTAACCGACTTATGCCAACTATTTATAATTAAAACGCGCAGAAGGGTACAAAAAAGCTCCAAAAGCGCTAAAAATATTATTTAATAAAGTGTTGTTCTTCATTAGAAACAGTGATGCCAACTCTATGAAAGCAAATCACGCAGTAAGGCCACTAAAATGGTGCTATATGATGCATTATATCACAATGTGTACTTTATCAGCTTATTTTTTCTACGAAACAGCACAATTTTATGAATAAATACCTGGATTATTAAACTCATATTGCTATGAAAATGTTTAAATTTGAATAAATTTTATGGTTTTTAGTGCAAATTTATTACTAAAATCATGTTTGTTAAAAAATGTTAACGCATTTGTAAGGTAATTTTAATGAAAACATATTAAATTATTACAAAATTTTGTCTTAAAATCATACAATTTCGCAAAAAATTGTATAAAGACCTAAATAAAATTGTGAAAAACGCCAACCTAGCGGCTTTTTTTTTATAAAAAGCGCTCTTTATTAAACATATTTTTTCATCAAATATTTAAATTTTGTTGTTTTGTATTGATTTTGACATCTTATAATTGTTAAAAAAAAATTGCCATAAAAAACTTAGGATTTGTGTTCGCTAAATGTTCGCAAAAATTCAACTTTTAATAAGGATGATATTGGTTATTAAATCTTTTCTAACAATATTTTACTATTTTCTCATAGAAAAATAATTAAAATATTGTTAGGTTAGGTTAGGAAGGGTTATGTGCCCAAGGGCACATCTCCACTCGGAGACCAATACGGTCCATTGTGAATCCCTTCATTGAAAAAGTAAGAAAAAATAGGAATAGGCAGATAGATAGATTGAAAGATAGAAATATTGAAAGATAGATAGAAAGAAAGATAGAAAGGATATATACTCCCCAGAACAAGCTCCTATCGTTCCCTTACTAGAAACAGCCGTCCTATTTCCCTGACAAATCTCAGCAAATCTACTGGATTGCATCCAGCAACACACCCAAGTTCGTCGTGAAGTATATCTCCTAGCCGTTTCTGTCTACGACCCTGCAACCTCGGACAGTGGCACATTATATGCTCAACTGTCTACAGTTCCTCAACGTCCTCGCACAATCTGCAAAAGTCCGGTATGTCCCTGTCCCATCTGCTTGTGAAAGCCCAGACAGAACAATGTGGGTCATAACGCCCTAGACACCCTGCAATCCATTATGTCCCTCTAAGACTTGTTAACGGTTTCGCAGAATCCCTTCCGTATCACCTCAAAGTAGTAACATAGGGGGGCTTTACCGCCCCCCGTCCCTAACCGCCAAGTCCAGATTCGAACCCTCTCTCGCAAGTTCGTCCGCCAACTCATTGCCATCCACCTTGCAGTGTCCGGGTACCCAAAACAGCCTCACTGTGACTGCCTCCATGAGCTCCCCCAGAGCACACCTACAACGTGCGACCAGGCGCGACCGCACCGAGTAATTTGTAAGTGCTCTGAGCGAAATATTGTTGCTTATGTATGCTTTTTTCTATTAAAAAAAAGGGAGGGCTAGAATCATTTTCAAATTAAACATTTTTTTTTAAATTGATTAATTTTTATTTTATACAAAAATATCGCCTTGTGTTGCACCCATTTCCATCCTTTACTCATTTCACAAAAGGGCTTATAACTTTTTGTAAAAAAAATCTTTTTTTCCAAAACTGCTAACTTAAATTACTTCATGAAATATTTAAAAATTAGTCGCTTCGCAATACAATCGACATTGCATAATCGATAAGACAGTTTAAAATAAAAAAAACTTAAGATTTGTGATTTCTCAATTTTTGAGAATTTATTTTTTAACACGAATATTGATTATAAAATATTTTTTCCAACATTATATTTTTACTTACCCATACAAAAAAAATTTAAATTTTCTTGTTTCAAATGTTTTACTTTTAACTTTAAAAAAAAAAGTTTATTTTTCGATCTTGCTCACATCATTTTCTTGTTTATTTAAGTTTTTTTATATCAACAGAAAAAGGCGAACTCATACCACTTTTAAAATAAATATTTATATTAAATCGTTAACTTTTAAAAATTCTCTCTTAATATTTCTATAATTTCTGAAATTATTTAATTTTTGTTTTATATAAAAAGATCGTCTTGTGTTTACCCAATTTTATCCTTAAATCGAATTTCACCCTTACTCCTTAATCGAAACTCACTCTTGTACCCATGTATCAAATATCAAAAATGCCAAGTCCGCGAATTGCCCAAAATCTCTCGTTATGACTTTTTTCGCGTTTAGGTTTTAGTTGTTCACTCAAGATAACAAATATCAAATATGATAAGTCCGCGAAACACGAGAAATCACAAAATTAAAAGTTTAAAGCAAATCCGATGGCAGAGCTATAAAAACTTTAAAATTGTATAACTCTGGAACGGTAAGAAAAAATTTAAAAAAAAAATTTTGACAAAATTATTTAGAATTTATGAATCTTAAGAAATTTTATTCATAAAAATTTTAAAAGTTATAAAGCGTTATTTTTAAAATGTATGCAAAAATTATGGAAAAAGTAAAATAAGGTACGTAAATATACAAAGGCGTTGCCGAAACTGATGATTTATGCATATCAAAATAAAGTTTAGACATGTATTTTTAAAATAATGACTCAGAAGCTATACTCATAATAATCCATGCTAAAAATACGAAAAAAATGTCAAAACTACGAAATCTTTTGTAAAATGAATAAATTTTCTTGTATTTTACGAAGATTAGATTAGATTAGATCAGAAGGCACTATGCACCGCGACCAATGTAGGTCTTTTGTGCTGCCTAAAGTTACCTACAGATTCAAGCTACCTATAAAGCCAATTATCCTATTAGGCAAAATGTTCGCGATGTCGGAAGGCGAAATGAAGCGATCACCTAGAAACCTAAGTCTCCTATCACAAAGCCTGGGACATTCGCAGAGAACATGCTCCGAGGTCTCAGACACCATCTCACAAAACCTACACATATCCGTGTCCGATTGACATTTCTTGTGCAGATGGTATTTGAGATTACAGTGTCCAGTTAAGTACGACGCCAGGGTCCTCTATTTTACGAAAGTTTTTGTTTTTTGGATTTTTTTTTTTGCATTTTTATGCATGGATTATTATCAGTGTATGAAACTGTTGGTTATCGACCAATTTATTTATTTATTTATTAATCCATATTGCAATACAAAGCCATTAAAGCCAAAATACGTATTACATAGCAATACAATCCTGAGTATAGTACTTAACCTAATCTATACAATAACTTATGTTAATATAAATCATGCATAAATAACTGCACCCATCAATTTAACTTATTGGCTCCCCAGCCGTAACAAATTATAAATTATAGCTATTTATAGCTATATATTCAGAAAACGTAAAAATTATTTACCCCATAAGCATTTAAATTAAGCTTGAGCAACAATTTTTATTGGGACACCCTAACACGCACATATTCTCATATACACAGTAAGTGTATGACTGTGTGTGTAAATTTGTTGTTTTTGTGTTACTGTACTGTCATTGTTGTTTTTAAGTTTATTTGCATTTATGAGCAACCAAATCCTAACCCATTGCAGGAGTTTATTGATAATAGTGGTTGGTTGATGATTGTGGAAGTGGAAGTGGTAAACGAACTAACTGAAATTCTTCTACGATGTTAGTGATGATGGTATTTATTTTCTAGTTTGTATATAAGGGTGACCATGGTACATAATATCACTAGGAGGGCATTACTTTTCATCTATAGTTTTTTTATTTTGTTTTAATAAGCTCTACAAAACACCACTTCAGCAGTTATAACCAACTAAAGTGGGTTTATTTATAATGATCACATTTAAATTATAAACTGAGATAATTATAACGTTTGTAACAATTTGAGATTAAAATTTAAGTAATTTTCCGATACAGCTCATTTATAATACAACCAAAAACTTGTATTTAGTTGTCGAAAACTTTTAGTTTTTGATTAATAATTTGCACGGAGTTCGTAAATTAAACACAGTCAGTTTTTGAAAAACTACTAGTTTTTGGTTGTATCTAAAAATTTTTAAAAGAGGTATAACCGTGATTTGTATATTACGCTACTCAACAAAACTAAATTTTATTGCACATTATTATATTACTTTTAATGTTTGTTTTTGTTTGTAAATATAAAATTTTACCTATCCCAGACGTATAGCCCATAAAAAATATAAGGAACCGCAATTTTATTTATTCGCGGTATTCAGAAAAGTTCCCGCATAAACCTTTTTTTAAGTTAGACACAATTTTTTTGTTCAATTTATCAAAAGAATAATAAAGGGTCCGCCAAATAACTTTTTTTTTTTTTGAACTCCTGAACCAATTGGACTTTGTATGGCGTCATACCAAGGTCTTTATGCAAAATTCGTCTCAGCGATGTCTCCGAAATGTTCAATTGTTGAGAACGACGGTGAATTGATGTTGATGGCGCTTCACGCACACTTTCTGCCACAGCAGCAATATTATCGGGTGTACGCACTGTTTTTGGCTTTTCACGCTTTGGTTTATCGATGAGGATGCCAGTTTCTTTCACTTTTTTCACAAGATAACGAACATACGGGCCATATTCATTCAGCGGAAGGATAAAACTAATTATCTGTCAAATCAGACATGAGCTAAGTGTTACCATTCACGAAATAAGCATTAGTTGAAAAAAAAACGTTAGATGGCGGATCCTTTATTACGCTTAAATTTTAAAGTAACTAGAGTATAGATGCTATTCGATCTTAAAGGAGACAAGCTTTTTCAAATTTGACGTGTTTCAAGGATTTTGATAAAAAAAAATACATTAAAAAATATAAAAATGAGCATTCCTTGACGACATAAATTAATTTAATATCTGAAAATATATAGAAATAAATATATATATAACATAAACAAAAATATATTTAAACTACTTACATCCATTGTTGTCTAAATGATGACAATTTGGACTGAAGCTAAATGCCGTATTTCTTTGACAAGCCGGAATCAACACAATATTTGAGTTTATTAGATCAACAATTTATATGAATGAATACACATTGTTGGTGTCCTTTTGTATGAGAAACATATAAAAAATCGTCCATGCTTGATTTTTAATGCTTTGCAAGAGTTGTACTTTTTAGTATAATTTTTCTCGTCTCTACTTCATCTTGAAATGCCGCTACATCTACTTCATTCTGCGTATATCTTTTTTTCAACATATATTTTTTTGTGGAAATTTCCAAATTTTCTGAAAAGATGTAAGTAAAAATCCAACTTGTTTAGGACTTATATGAACAAACTTCTTAAATCTGAGCTTAATTTTGGTGAAGATTAGGAATCGGCAATTTTAATTTATTTCTCAAAGATTCCCAAACAAAATATAGTTTTTTGTGTTTTTTTTTTTTTAAATTACCTGATAACGATATTATTGATAAATTCGACATGTTATAGTTTTATAATCTGGTGACCAAGGACTTTCATTATACATGATTTTGTTTTTAATTTTAGAAACGATAACAGATATTCTTGCAGTTGAACTTAAATTTTGAAATTTGTTGGTTTTTCTCTAACATTTAGCTTATTGAAATTTATTTGTCAACAAAAATCTTATCTCACGTAAGAGGATATTCCACAGAAATTTGTTATGAAAAAATGAAATTTTCACAGCAAGAATATCTGAAGACTTTCTCATCAAAGTTGGAACACGTTTTGGTATGACATTTTTCAATTTTGCGAAAACCGTGACTCCGGTTTTAATTTTGATTTCATGTTCTCCATGTACGCCCAAAAATGTATCAGACTTGATGTGTCGCGATCCTAATAATTATTTTGAATTTTGTGTAATTTTATATTACATTTTTGTTCAAATAAAATAATAGAACAAGTACAATTTTTAAACTTCAATTTCGATCTGCCACATCTAAATAGAACTTTTTTTTTTTTGCAGACAATGAGTAATTTGTTAATGTAATATTTTAAGGGCTGTGGAGCTCTTGAATTTCAACTTCCTTTTTTTGGACGTCCTTAATGAGCCTCTATGGGCAAATGAAATATAACAATTTTTTGTTTTGAAAAAATTCAAAAACTTCAATTTAAAATTTTTATTCACATATTATACACTTAGTCCCTGAACTCGCAACTTTGAGTACAAAACTTAGATGGCTAGGTGTTTACCGATTTGGCACAACTTTGCAGAATTTACCTTTTACTTTTATGTCCTTGAACAAAGATTTGTTTGAAAAATCTTTACTTAAATTTAAATCGTTATTCGAGAGCCGTTATGATATTTTTTTAGCACACACAGATGTTTAGAAAAAGTTGTAGTATAGCCCCACGTATTGAAATGCAAAAAAAAATATATGAAACAATTGTCAAAATGATTTCATCAAAATAAATTTCATGCAAAGACACTTAATTTCAATAGCAAGATATCGTCGGCATGCAATCGGATCGCGCAATCATGTCTGTCATCAAATGTCACTTAAAGTTTACATTTGAATTTAGCAATCAAATAAACATTATTAAAAAAAGCGGAGACGAAAACTCGTTTTATTATATATTATTTGTAGAAAAAAGTTAAATTTATATTTTGTAGACAAAAACTAAAATTTATTGTTTTTGAGGAAGATTATGACATTAGGAATAAAATAATCAAGTGTTCTTTACTAAAGGGCAAACAAAGAGTAGCAAAAAACCGTTCACTTTACGTGATTGGTAGCGTACATCTAAATGTAAGAGAAATAGTCATACAATTTCTAAAGATAGAACTAATTAAGTAAAACTTTCAATTTTCTTGCAAGATTAGAGCAGTATCGGGATACAAACACATATATGATTTTACTTGAATTAAACATAATTTTGTGTAGATTTACATTTTTAAAAAAGATTTTATAATATTTCAAAAACTACAAATAAGAAAACATTTTTTATGACAGATTTGGATTGAGCATACATACACGCACGACACTTTTGAATATGATTGCAGGTAATTATTTATATGTTTACAATAATTCAAATTTTAAAACCTAAACAAAGATATATTTGCAATTTTACATTTTTTAAATATTATGTTTGGGACATGCAAACATATTTATAATAAACATATATATATATTTGCAGCCAAAAACATATATATGTTTGGCGATACAAGTTGTTCACTTTTTGCAAACATAATTATATTTGCAAGCAAACATGTTATATTGGAAACACACAAATATATATTACTAGCATTTATATTTCCGGAAGGACTTTTTTTTTAGCGTGTAGACTTTTTAGAAAATATGTGTTTCAAAGCCATTTTTTTTTTTTTTTTGCCGTTCAGTAGTGTAATTACCAAAGATTCTTACTGCAATCGGTAATTCTTTTACAGCCTTCACATGAATTTTCGAGAACTTAACCACAATTTCCTTCATTCAAAAAATGAAACGTCAAATAAGTTGTCGTTCAAACGCTCATGACACAGCCCCTTGTAGTGAGTGTTGATCCATCAAAGAAAAAAACCCCACAGCCACTCTTTGTCAAGTGTTTTTGTTAAAAGCGGCTTTTCTCTTTAATTTCAAACTTATCATCTGCCACTTTGCAACTACTTCTAATGATAATAATGATGATTATGTTGCTGTTTCAATACACCCAGAAAACAGTCTCAGTTGTAGCCACCGAATTTGCTGCCAGTCGAATTCTATAATATAGTATAATTTAATATGTTTAATCGTGAATGCTAAATATTTAGTTGTCTGATTCAATGTTATATTTCACATAAATATTAAGTTCCAAACAAAACGTTATTGAAATTGAAAACTTTTTTGTGAAAGGCGTGGTAGAGAAGAATGAGTGTATTTTCTAAAAATCATAACTACATTGCAAATTTTCAATTTTTTCTGAATCAGACTGCGCGAAGGTTCAATACCAGAAACTGGTATTGAACTTTCGTCAGTGCCCCTGTTTTTTTTTTTTGAATAATGTAATATTTGTTATGTTTTTATTTGTTCGATTGCGTCTATATGAAATTTTCTGTGCAATCACTGACCGTGGCATAGATAAACGGAATTCTAATGCCACATGCACTCGCACTACACGTTAGACAGAGCGCTTTAGCGCACTGATCCATCGTCAGGTCGAGTTTTGTTGTGATTAAAACTAGTTTTATTCAATACACGGTGTTTTTGTTCTTGCATACATAATCTCAGAAGTACAACTCCAACAACACAACAGTTCTATTTGTAGAAACTTACCTCACTCTAATGTCCACTGTTTTCCCATATGTTGTAAGTGATGCCATTTGTTTTTCAAGTATTGAACTGTGGTTATTTTGCTAGGAAAACAAGCATGGTCTAAAATTGCGTTTGACAAAACACACAATATAATCGATGTATAATAAATAATGCAAAATTATTTTCAAAACAACCAAATATTTCGTTTATTTTACAGTTTTGCATTTTGTTATTTTGTTATTTTGACATTTTTCGTATTTTTATGCATGGATTACTATCAGTGTACCAATCATTAGTTACGTCTAGTGTCAATTCAATCCACAATTCGGCTGTAACTACTAAAACGCGAATTTAATGGCACATTTGATTGGGAAAACCGTATTTGCAGTTACCGCTTTTGATTTTTGATAAATTTGTGATTCCAAATAAAATAATGTCCTATCAAATAAATTTTAATGGTTTCGAACGAATTCCAACCAATTTTTTTTCTGGGTGTACTACTTTATATTGTGGTTTAAAAACAATATTAAAAATAGTTTTTTTTTTTTTTGTTTTCAACAGCAACTAGTGTTATAGGATTTATATGATTTTCTAGTTTTACCTCATAAGTGTGTATGTGTCAAAATGTCACATTGTCATCACGTGATTTTACGCTGTCATCTCTCATGTGTGTATGTATTATGGTTTGTATGTAAAGTAAGTCATGTTACCACTAGGGATGCCAAACAAGAAATTCCGAATCCTGAAATACCGGGATTTTCCGGATTTAGTAAATCACGAATCCCATAATCTTCTTTTTTAAATCGCTGCTTTTTTCGGTATTTTTTTGAACTTTTCGGGATTTGTTTTTTGATAAAATTTCTTATAAACTACGTTTATTATTGAATTATTGAATATTTTTTGTCGGATGTTTATAAATCTGAATAACAGCTATATTTTTTGAGAGCGCACTCATAAATGCTGAAATAAAACGCCCTACTGGAAATATAACTGCTGGTAATATAATTTTTTTTTCTAACATTACCGTTTCCGATGCTTCTAATAAAACATGTTTGCTTGCAAATATAATTATTTTTACCTGTAAACACATATGTTTGGAAAAAGTTAAAACTGTCTACCGCCAAACATATATATGTTTGGCTGCAAATACGTTTGTTATAAAGGGTGATTTTTGAGCAACTTTATTTTTGACAATACTGTTTTTGGCAGCTCAGCTGTTTTCATGTAACATGTTACTGTTAAACATGTTCAGTTTGGTCTATAATTTAGTCATGAATCGACTGATAAACGAACAACGCTTGCAGATTATTGAAATTTATTTTCAAAATTCATGCTCGGTTAAGAAAGTTCATCGTGCACTTCTTCCATTTAATGGTCAGTTTGGGCGACCTTCTGAGGAAAATATCGCATCTGTATCCGCCAATGCTGTTGATGACCGTGAATTATCGATTCGGCTCCGTTCGCAGCAATCGGGCCTATATTATTCCACTACTTGGAATATTTTGCGGAAGGATTTGGGTGTAAAACATTTTAAAATACAGCTGGTGCAAGAATTGAAGCCACATGACCTACCTCAACGGCTAACTATTGGTCAATGGGCGCTGGCAAAGTTGGACGAAGATCCACTTTTTTCAGCGACGAAGCTCATTTGGGGCCGGTCAATTTAAGGCCTTTTGACTATTTTTTGTGGGGCTATGTTAAGGCTCGTGTCTATAGAGATAATCCCGCAACGGTTGATGCTCTGAAAGCCAATATTGAAGAATTTATTCGTTAGATACCGTCCGTACCGTTGGAGATAGTATGCCAAAATTGGACCCAGCGTATGAACCGTTTGAGGCGTAGCCGCGATCAACATTTACATGAAATCATCTTTAAACATTGAATTATATAGATTGTTCTATCGACTCAAATAATGATTTCATGCATTTCTCTAAATTTAATGTGTTTTTTTTAAATCGAATTCGAAAGCTCTTAAAAATCACACTTTATGTATGTTTGCATGTCCCAAACATAATATGTAAAAAAATTTAAACTGCAAATATATCTTTGTTTAGGTTTAAAAATTTGAATCGTTGTAGATATATAAATAATAACCTGAAAACTATTTAAAAGTGTATTTTTTCTGCCAATGGGTTCCTTGCAAAATTATAAAAAATTTGTGTTTTTTATATAAAATTTTAAATAAATACACGATATAGTGAAATATTTAGTGGTTGGTTATTTTTAAGCATCATCAGACCGCACTAGAGCGAATTTACTATCGTTATTACAGGGAATTGCGATAGCGAAAACGGTATCATAAAAACTAACGTTTTCGTATGAAAAGTAATTTCCGTTTGAGATTAGCTGATGATTAATTCGACCGGGCTGGCAAAACTATGTCACGGCAACGAATTTTCGGTGGCACTCGACGTTTTGTTGAATTAAAATAAACTGGAGTAAATTAGGAGACTAGCAAAAAATTTTATCTGATGTTCATAAATGTACACTTTAAACACAAAAAAATTGTTTTTAAAAAATCGATGAACACAAATTTTAGATGTTTGATTACAGAACATAACAAGTATTGTCTTCAGAACGTTTTTACCATCAAAATTACTGAAATTCCTCTGCAAAAGGTGCATAAGGAAAACATATTTGTGCTGGCAATCAAATTAGTTGCCAATTGAATGGGTTTGTTGTGATTAAAGAATTTTTTTTTAATAAAAATAAATACCAGAATCCTGAAAAATTCCGAAAATTTCGGTATCAGTATTTGCAAAATCTCGATATCCGGGATTTTTAAATATCAATCGCTATTGGCATCCCTAGTCACCCCATAGTGTTCATTGCCGTTTTTGTTGTTGATGAAATAAAATAAAATGAAATACTCTATTCAAAACGTTAAAAGTTGATCAAGTGGAAATTTTGTCATCATTTCATTTGACTGAATATTGTAACATTAAAATAAACTCGATTAAAAATCAAGTTAAAAAAAATTGTGTTCATATTAGTAAGTCAAAGTTTCGTTAATAGGGTCGTCATTTATTCGGGTTTATATTTTGTTCGATAAAACGATCAAAAAACTTTTGATCAAACGATCAAACGTTTAATTTTTTAAAATTATTCGATTAATCGAACGAATAAAAATAACTTCAAAAATACATGGCATGACATCATAAAAATTAATAAAGTTTTTGACCATCTATTCTATATATTGATTTTAGTGGCGTACTTGATTTTTTGATCTATGGTAAAGCTTTTCCGTAATATGACTTTAAAGCTTGACGCATATTCATGCTGTTTTTTATATACAAAAATTTCCAAATGCAATAAATCTGATTTCTTTCTGTTGAAATCTAAGGACAAGACCAGTATTAAGATTTATGGTACTTATTTGATTCCCAAAGCTTATAATTAAATTCGCTGTTAAGCGTTCTTTTTGTAATGTTTTCGGTTTTCGTGAATTCTAACGCTAAATAATCAATCGAGCTTATCAGAGTCATTTAAAGGTAGTTTTATTAGTAAGAAAAAAGTTGTTTTATCAAAGCGTTTTTTATGCATACTTCACGATTTGTCAAAAATTTTACATGGTACCATAGCTTGCCAGGGTGACCCCAAAATCCAGTCTTTAGTATGATATGTAAATGCATTTCAAGAGTATGATTCCAAATTTTCGTTTTGGTACATATTTGTCACAAAAGTAGGATATTTGTTAGAAAAACTTTCTCAAATATAAAAATTTTGTACGATTTTTTGAACATATCGCACACCCAGTTTAAAAGTAACTCAACTCAAAATTTTTAATTTTTCAGAATTCGAAAAAAAAAACATTTGCAACTCTATACCAATTGAAGCATAAAGCAAGACATAACTGTTTTTTAGCAACGGTTAACAACAACGAAATACACTGAAATTTTTTTTATAGATAAACAAGTGTAGTGTGCATAGTTTAAACATATAAACCCGAAAAACTAAAATTTTGAGTTAAATCACTTTTGAACTAGGTGTGCGATATACTTTTCAAAGGTACTCACATATCATACTTAAACTTGGACTCTGGGTTCATCTTGGATTTTGCATATAAAGCACCATATTAAAATAGTGGTTTTTCTGTTGAGGCACTTCCTCCTAATAGGCTCTTTCTACTGCATGACCATTTTTTAAGGTTAATTGCTAGTTTAGTTATAAACATTGGGAAAAATAAGAAAAACCGCTAAATAACGGGTTTAATTTACAGTTTTGTCAAATAAAAATGCAGGGGTTGCCTTTACTTTTTCACAAAAATGGGACAGATTGATTGTATTTTAAAAACATTATATGTAACTGCATTTACATGCGCCAAACTTTAAGTCATTTTGTAGTAAGACTGTACCATAGAACGAAAATTAAAGTACGCCATTGAAATCAGCGTGCCTGAAATATAAAGAATTGGTGGTCATAAGCTTATTAATTTTTAAAAGTTATGATTTTGTCCTCCTGCGTATCTAAAATTTGTTACCCTATCATCTTACAATTTTATAAATTTTGTAATTAATTTGAATACTACAACAATGCCATTTCTCAAATGCAATAATTTTAGAATATAGTAACGCTAAAAGATTTCTCAATCATACGACACTTGACATTACCCTACGGGCAATGAGGAGGCAATTGCCCCTAAAGGGCATATCCCGGGGCTGGTTAAAGTAGTATAATTTGCCATTGATGTGGGTTAAATGATATCAATTATATTTAAAGAACTAGTCCCCTGACCGATGGAAAGGTCAGGGGACCAGTCACTCGTTTCTTATATTCGCAATATTTTTAAAAATGCTTTTAATCTGTTTTATACAACATTTGAGGCGTAACGGCCTAACCCACATTGTAAAAAAAAATCAAACTGGCTGTGCTGGTCTGGCCGGAACCTTTTAAAATAAATTCTAAAAAAACTCCCTATTGCATAATATAACACTAGGTTATACTACCTGCTGAAAACTGTTTTTCGAGTTTTTTTGGTATTTGTTTCAGGGGGTTCCGGTTGGATCGGTTAGGCCGTTTTGGTGCTGAACGCCGCATTTATACTACAGCTAAAACTAGTATTTTTTGAAAAGTATTTGTATTTACTTTTCAAATTCCAACCAAATTTTTAATTAAGAGCCAACCGATTTCAAAGACTACTAGTTTTTAGTTATGGTACGTGATATATTCCGAAGTGTGTCCTTGAAGGACAAATCCCGGTACTGGTTAAACCAGGACCTAGGGTATCTACACTCAGGAAACTATTGCTGTAAATACTTGTAGGTGTATGTGACTGAAAAAACAGTAATTTGTAGAAGAAATATCAGTTCTGACACCATTTGTAGATCATTTAAAAAACAAAATACATAAAATTACTGTACCATGAATTAACATTAATTTTATCAGTTGTTTTGTGTTTATTTTAATAAATATAACAAAAAAACGTCAGTCAATTTTTTACTGCATTTGCGGTTTATTTTTACTTCATTTGTAATTGATTTTATCAACAGTCAAAACCGAATAACAATGTTAGTTGAATTTAATGAAATGTATTTCATTTATTTATTTATTATAAAGATAAAGATCCCAGAGGCCGGCACTGCGACGCCATAAGGATCAAAAAAGTCACTCCAAACTGGCTATAACGTTTCCTATGAACCTTATAATCAAGGATGGAGAGGACACCATAATATCCCCTGGCCAGGCGATATTAGGGGATATTATTAGGCCTGGGTCCAAGATTTCCCTATTGAAAATGCGTCTCCTAATACTGTAGACCGCAGCACACTCACATAAGACGTGCACTGTGGTTTCATCCTCTTCAAGACAAAGCAGATATATGTGACCCGTTCTTCCCGATTTTTTAAAAGTGGTATCTCAAACTAAAGTGTCTCGTTAGGAACGCTACAGGGAACCTAATGTCACTTCTAGGAAGGTTCAGAATCCCCCCGTAAGGGAAGGGATTAACCAAAGCCTTCGCCTGTGGCATACCAGCGGCGCAGTCCCAGCGAACGTGCAGCCAATTGCTGCAGAGTATTGAAACATTTCAGGATGAGCCCTGAGGACCGAGCCGCGAAAAAATAGCGAAAATGTTAAGCCTGGTATAAAAAATAATCGCTTGAACCTCCGCCTGGAAAACGGTGGCCACTGACCCATATGCTCAGAAATCCTCACATTGAGCCTGTGTCCACTCAAGTGGTTATCAAGGCACCAGTAGTGCCATGATAACCTTTTTACAAGTGAAATTTCATTTGTTTTTAACTACATTTGCAGTGGGATTTACCTACCAAATATTCTAAGTGTACACTCATAAGCACTTTTTCATAAAAGTTCAACAGTTATTTAAAAAGTTAATCCGTAAAGTTGTTTCAATAGAATATGCTGTTAAATTACCAAAGAAATATATATTTTTTAACTTTTTATACTATTATTCAAAAAACAATGTGTATAAACAAAAAACAGACTTTCGGTGTAAGTTAAAATATTCAGTTAAAATTTTCTGTTTAAAACAAAAAGTTGTATTATTATATTAACTTTTGAAATAAACGAAAAAAAATCTATTGTTTTTCATGTTTTTGTCAGTTAATTTTTTAACAGTTAAAAATAAACTTAAAAATACAATTGTTTGAAACGAAAAGTGAGTAGTCCTTTTTTTAATGATTTTCAATTCATTTAATGTGGTATATTCAGTAGTATTTACGGAAAAAATATTGTGAGTGTAGTGATGAAAAAATTATAGTTTTTAAAATCGTTAAAAAGTTAAATATACATATACAGTGGTGTTCAAAACATTTGCAGCCGAAATCATGGTTTAGGTAATTATAATTTTTTTTTATCAAAAAGATTTGTGGTATAAGTTTTTGTTCTTTTTTTTATTAAATTCAGTTGTAGCATATTATTTTACAAATACAAAAAATTTATTCATAACTTCTCAAAAAAAAAAAAAGTGATTTTAACAAAATAAGTCGATAGTGCAGTGTTCAAAACATTTACAACTCTTAAAGTAATTAACGGGAAATACAAACAATGGTTTTAACGCTCAGTATTTTGTAGCGTAGCCATTATTTTGTATAACTTCTGAACACCTCTTAGGCATTGAGGCAATAAGCTTTTTAGTATAATCGTCAGAAATTTCATTTCACTGCTTCTCCAACTCGACGAAAAGTACATCACCATTTAGGAATACTTAATTGCCGATATTCCGTTTTACAATCATCCACATGTTCTCAATCGGGTTGAGATCGGGAGATTGAGCCGGCCACGACATGATATTAATTTCATTTTCCTGCAGCCAAACTTTTACAACACCCGCCGTGTGCTACGGGTCGTTGTCGTGCTGGAAGGTCCATGAGAGTGGCATTTCCCATTCAGCGTACGGAAGCATAACTGAACTCAAAAGATCTCTATAGATTGTGGCCGTCATTGTGCTAGTAATGGGGTGAATTGGGCCAATCCCATTTCCTGAAAAACACCCGCACACCATAATGTTTCCACCTCCGTGCTTCACTGTGGCGGTTGTGTATCTGGGATTAAACTTTTCGCCTCATGGTCTTCGAACATTGGCTCTTCCATCTGATCCCCGGAGGTTGAATTTAGACTCATCTGACCACAATACATTTTTCCATTGCTGTTGAGTGCAAAGTCAAACTAAGCTTTTCGGTTTTTTTCCGACACAAACGATTTTTTTGTACATCTATAACTTCTAAGACCATATTCTCGGGCTCTTCTTTTAATGGTGGGAAGACTGACATTTATTAAAAGTTCATTTTTGGGCTCTCTGGGAACTGCTTTGGGATATTTCGTAAAAAAATTCTTGATTTATCGATCTTCTGTTTCAGTTGTAATACGGGGTCTTCCACCTTTATGAGTTGTATGGATGTTACCACTATTAACAATCGTTAATAGTGGTAACGGAGTACTTTATAGAAATTTCTTTTTGGGAAAGACCATTTTGAAAATCATTTAAAACTTTTGATTTAAAATCAGAATTGTATTTATTTCCTGCCATTTTTTACAAAAAATATTCTTTCGATGTTTATGCTTCCAACATATTTTTACAACTATTAAAGAACAATAATTATAATAAATTTGTTTAAAAAATGTAACGCCCTGAATCTTATTTTAAAAAGGAATGCGATTACCGTTATATCCTAGCATTTGTTGGTATAAATTGTTTCGTTAAGAGTAAGAATAATGATAGTTGCAAATGTTTTGAACACCTGCATTTTGAATACATCTATTATTATTAATTTTTTTGTTGTTTTAATTTAACGGAATTATTTTTTTTATTTGCTTAACATAAAACAATGTATGAAGAGTAAGTAAAAAATAAATTTTAATAACTAAGTGTGATTTAAAGAAAATAAATCAATGAAAACAACAAATGCGATCTCAGTCCCAAATGTTTTGACCACTACTGTATATCGAGATGTTAGGATCTTATTTTCGTTACCGTACAAAATACTTAAATCGGATTCACAGTTTATGTGCTAACATGCTAACGTTGTAATAGAGCAATCAATTTGATGGTTTTTTATAGTTTAAACTTAAAAATCCTGCTATATTTCAACGACATCACATGCTTGAAAGTCAAATCATATATCGTTTCCTATTATTTAAGAGTCCATATCTTGGAAAACGATTAATAAAATATTTAAAATTTCAGATATTTTCTTAATAGAGTTGCTCTATACATGGTCAGCATAGAGGAAAGAACTTTAATTATCCGATTAAAAAAAATTAATATGATGCAACAAAGAAATATATAAAATTTGGTATTACCTTGGGTCGTATTGTATAAAAATCGATTATATTACATTGAGTTTTATATAAATTGATACGAATCAATCCAGTGAAATTTAATTTGTTAAGTTTAATACAGGGGGCTAGATATCAGGGTCCGAACATTAAGAGTCTCAATATTAGCGACTTTTAAAATTTTGGCGTGTTTTTAGTTTTGGTAATTCTTTAATATTTTGGCTAATATTTTTTTTTATTTGTGGTGCTTTTTCAATTTTAGCGATTTCTTAATTTTTAGCATTTTTGTTTTTAATTTTTGAGAATTTTTTTTTTAAATTTACAGAAGTTTTGATCAAAAACAGAAACAGTTGGTCTTTAATGCGTTAGTACAAATTTTTTAGGCCACACTCGAATATTTTTACTCTTGTTTAATACCTTTAAACAACCCACGTGTACTTTAGTATTCTAATGTGTGCCATATGTTCGTAAATAGAAAAACAAAAGCAAAAGGATTTTGTTTTTTACTCATGTCAGCCAATATTTAAGAATGAAATTTACCATACAATACAGCAAACGTACGTAAAAATAACCAGCAAAATTTTTAATCGAATTTTCTTAACCTTAGCTATTTTTGGCAGAACGAAAGGGTGTTTTTTATATAGGTATGTAACTTTGAAATGAAATAAAACAAAGATCAATTTTTTGAATTGACATGAAATTAACTTTATTCGAAAGATAATCTTCTGGCATTATAATTTAAATATGACTTCTGGCATATGATCGCCACGGCTTGCTCGGACGTAGTCTAATCTGGCAATAACGTGACGAATGCCGTACTCCAAGTGGTCAATCGTTTCGGGCTTATCGGCGTAGACTGGCGACTTCACATACCCCCACAGAAAATAGTCCAGCGGCGTTAAATCGCACGATCCAACTTTTTTACCAAACTTTTCCTTCAATAAATCAATTGTGGCACGAGCTGTGTGACATGTTGCGCCGTCTTGTTGAGACCACAGGTCCTGCGGATCATGGTTGTTCAATTGACAAACGAAATAGTCAGAAATCATGGCTCTATAGACGGATAGACTGATTGGGGTCTTCCTCTACGCTACGCTGTACAGCAGCAATGACTTCTTCTGTACGCACTGTACGACGTCTCTGTGGATGCATATTATCATTAAGAGTAAACGTGGTGCGAAAACGTTCCATAGTTAATCGAATTAATTGATCTGATGGACGATTTTGTTCACCGTAAAATGGACGTAGTGCGCGTACGTATTTTGAACAGAACCATGATTTTCAAAATAATTTTGCATAATTTGGAAGCGTTGTAAGGGCGTCAGTCTTTCAAACTAAACTAAACAAAAATCACTTGACAGCTGACAAAAAAAGTGTTGCCAACTTAAAGTTCTATACCTGTAAAAAACACACTATACAACGTTGATAAATTCAAGTACAATGTCCATAAATACTACTCCCTCTTTCCTCGTCATCATAGCCTATTTTCCTGATATCCACACAATGCGGTGCATTTGTAGGGGCATCCCCTGAGTGTTGTTTAAAAGCAAGAAAGAAATCGTCCATATCCGAAAATAATTTATATTTTTGATTTTTTCGGTAATTTCAAAATTGTGTACATACATTCATACATAGAACCCTACGACAAATTTTAATAATTGTCCACACACATGGGAAAATTGATATACATGTCAAAAAGGAGATCGCACTTAGGTAAACTGTGTACCCAGATTTTCGTTATCGCATCCAATCTCCTTTCAAAAGGACATTTAATGTTAAATTTTTAATTTTATTTAAATTTTTTTTAATTTCTTTTTTAAAGTTTTGAGTTTTTTAAAAATTTTGAAGATTTTTTTTACATTTAGTGTGAGGTGATAAATTTTTAAGTTTTTTAATTTTGGTGATTTTCTCCAATTTTATCGATTTTTTAATTTTACCTATTTTTTTTGGCAATTTTATTGCCATCTACTAAAATTTTCTTTGGAATTAAAAACAATATTCAATAAACAAATTAATGGATTTGATTAAAATCTTAATTGAAACTAAATCAATTAACTAAAGAATGGCCCAGTTATAATCTGGACGCATTCATAACGTTGTTACAGCGCCCCCAGTGTATGAAATTTTAAACCATTTACATATGTTGTTGACAAGACATATACCGTTATTTGACATAATTTTCAAGTCTGTCATTCGAATAGTATTTCGTACAGACGCCATGAAACAAAAAAGACGTGAAAAAATTTTGCACACTTTCTTAGAAAATCCAACATTCAGTGGATGTGCAAAAATTAATGGGGAGCATCAACAAACATGTCCGTTCTTTTATTCGTAACAAAGAAAATTAATTTATTTGTATGATTTTCCTTAAAGCTAAATAAATTTCCTTTAATTTGGTGTATAATTTATAAAAATGTGTCTGTTATTTACAAAGTTATAACTACTTTTGTGCGTCTAGATTATAACTGGGCCATTCTTTAAATAGTTACTCATTATTTTAATTGATACTACAGATTTCTAAATTGGACCGAATTGAATTGAAACTCTATTTTAGTTTTTTCTGTGTAATTAAAAAAGAATTTTTTGCTCTTTAATTTGAAGCAGACGTTTTTCGCAGATTTTTATTTTTAGTAAAGATTATAAAATTCGTTTGAAAGTATGACATTTTCAAACAAAAAAAAAAACGGAATGTATCTTAGCAAAATTTCGTCCCTAAGCAATTGTTTAAATGTATAAAAATGTTGCTGGGCTATTGGTGCACCTTAAAGGCATAGAGCAGCACCTCAAACCCCCCACAGTCTTCTCTAGCTTTCAAGTAGACACACAAGTTCATTCATTTGAATGGAAGCAATATATAAATTGGTAGCTAATTGCAAACGCCTGTTGGTTGGTTACTTGACTGTTTGAAACATGCTGGGGCTGTTGATGATGTAGATGATGATGATGTTGGCAAAGGAACACCAACACACACATATACAGATATATGTATTAGAGTTCATCAGAAAAGTATAAAATTTCTTTGTTTTTCGGATATCACCACTTTTTAAAATTATTTTGCATCATTAAAATAAATGGCGTTATTATCTTTTTTTTTTAATTTTAACTCCTTCACATGCGCGCAGAGGCAAAAAAACACCGACAGGGCCCCTTGCTACAGAAAAACAATCAAATTATTTTAAAAACTTTTAAAGTATTTTATTGATGACACACAATCAAAAAGCATTTTTAGCTGAGAAAAATTGTGCAAATATGTTCGCTGTATGGTAACCTAGTAAAAAGTTATTAAGTTTCTAAAATATAGTCTTTACTAAAATGTAATAGTTTGTTGATTAACAACTTTTTAAATAACAGCGATCGAAAATGTTTGTAGCATTTTTCGAAAAAAAATTTGTAATATTTTTTACATAATTGAAACCTTAATAACTTTTTACCCATTCGCGATATATCCAAAAAATTTTGTTCCATTATTCTCAGTTGGTACTACATTTTTATTCTGTTGGATTAAAAATAATACTTAAAATTTTTTTTTTTTTGAACAAGAGAGTTTTCCGTCGACTCTAATACATTTTAGAAACTGGAAAAAAATTTGTTTTAATAATTTGTGGCGTAGAATCGTATGTCAAGCTCAAATTTCATATAAATACACTTAGAATATTATGTAGTTAAAGACCACTGCAAATGTAGTTAAAAACAAATGAAATTTCACTTAAAAAAAGGACGACTTACATTTCATTAAATTTAACTAACATTGTCATTTGTTATTTACTACTCAAAAAATTAACCAGAATTGTAGTGAAAATTAACCACAAATGCAGTAAAAAATAAACAAACATTTATTTGTTTAAATAAAAGAACCTATTGTATAAAATCAATGTAAAATCATAATACAGTAATTTGATGTGGTTTGTTTTTTTAAATGAACTACATACATATGTAGTCAAAAACTAATTTTCACTTAAAAATAAAGATTACTGTATCAAAACTCAAACAACTACAAATATTTACAACAGAAGTTCCCTGAGTGTACATCTAGTTTTGCTCTGTAGTAAAAGAGGCCCTAAGTCAGCGTTTTTAGCCACCAAGCGCATGTGGAAGGAGTTGAAACTAAAAAACAAACTAACAACGCCATTTTTTGGTTTTTTTTTTTGGTTGCAAAAATAAAAGTGATGATATTCTGAAATAAAATTTTCTTCACGAACTCTAATATATGCATATATTACGGTCTCCCTTAATAATAGATTTGTCTATTACAACCATAACTTTATTCCAAATGGAAGAAATCGATTTTTTTGTTTTGAAAACGTGTACCAGTGCCGAAGTGGCCATTTTGCAAAAAAGCGTATTTTTAATAAAAATTCCCAAAATTTTTAGTTTACTTAAGCTGATATCATTAAAGCTGTTATCAAAAATTACTAGCAAATATTATATAAATGCAAACAAGTGTATTTTAAACTAGTTTCTGCCAGAAATGGCAAACGTTACAAAAATATCAAATGTACAAATAATGACTCCTTATATATATAAAGAGTACTAAACTAACAAATAATCGCAATTTCTTATCATACCAATCTTTCTTTTAAGGGTTAAAAAGGTGGGGTCAAAAATAGCCCCAGGGAAATCAGATAAATATATACCCTTTTAAATTTTTTTGGTAAATCGTTAGTGATCTTTAATATAATTTAATTTGATAGCCAAGGAAACTGTAGAAATTTTGGACTCCAACTTTTTAACACTTAAAAGTAAGATTGGTACGAGAAAGAATCGCCTGTGTTAGTTAATTTAAATCTCTTTATCGCATATCCAAATTTTTTTGACAATCTGATATCTTCACGACGGACTTAATTGATAAGCATATTTAATTTTTTCTATTGCTAGCAGGAAACACGTTTCGCTTTGTGATAACTAAAGCGTTGTAAAAGATTTAAGTGAGATTTATACTAAAGTCGAAAAGGCATCAACAAATTTTTAGCATTTTAAATTTTATGTTGCAAACAAATTGTTTATAACCAGCATCCTTACACTCAGCGATTTTCTGTTGTAAATATTTGTATTTGTTTGAGTTGTAATACAGTACACTCAAAATAGTTTCTAGTTCAAATTAATTGAAAATGTAATTTAACATAAATGATAAATCATTTAAAATCCGGTCTACTTACTTTTCATTGAAATTAAATGTTTCTTGTTATTTATTTTAAATATAGTGCGCCCCCGTTAGGCTAGTTGGTAGCGTGCTGGTTTATCAGTGCGGGGGTCGTGGGTTCGATTCCCACCAGATGCACTACCGTGTTTTCGCTAAAGCGCTCCGAAAGCCATAGTAGCTAGTGCTCGTTTAGGGTAATAGTATATAATTTGCAATTATATGATTATTAATTAATAAAAAAAAATATATATAATTTAAATAACAAACAAATGCGTAAGAACAAAGGAATACTAAGTTAAAAATAAATGTTCAAATTTTAACTACAAATCAGTAAAAATAAAAGTTATATTCAGGTATTTGAAATTATTTCAGTTTTTCTGATTTTCTTTTCTACAAAATGTATACACACACACTACATGTGTAAACTTTTCCAATTTCTTGAAATTTGAATTGAAATAATTTTGTTTGTAAACAAACCATTTTAATAAAAAAAAAACAAACACGAGTTTTTTGAATATTTTTTGAAAAAAAAAAAAACAAATAAACTACAATATACCGTTTTTGTGGTTAAATTTTTATGAAACTTTAAAAAAATGAAAATAATAAATGAAACTAAAACAATCGGTAAATGGTAGTAAATTGAACAAATGTATAGTATCCGAACTTCGGCCAGATTTTCAATTTTCGGCCGAAGCCGTAGCCGAATAAATCTCAAAGAAAAAAGCTAATTTACAATTTTCTTTCAAAAATATGAAATAATAAGTTCAATTATTTTAATGTTGTCTTTTGAAAAAAAAATGGCAATGCTTTAACTTTGTTATTTTTAATAAAATATGTAACGAATTTTACTAGAACTTAAAGAATTTAAACTTAAAATGTACTCAATTTCTTTAAATACACCGAGTTCGGCCGAAGGAAGAACTTAGCCGAACATCACTTTTTGGCCGAACTCCGAAGCCGAATATTCGGTCGGACACTACAAATGTATAAATAAAGTCAAACAAAATATTTATTTGAAAATAAATGCATGTTCCTGTATTTTCAACTCAACTGAAAACTTAATATTCTCAAAACAGTCATTTGTAGAAGAAATTAAGTTTTTGACTACAATTGTAGTTTATTTAAAAAAAAAAAAACAAACCACACCAAATTACTGTATTATGATTTTACATTTATTTTATGCAGTAGTTTTTTTTTTTATTTAAAAAAAATTAAAAATTAAATTAAAAAATTAACAAACCACACCAAATTACTGTATTATGATTTTATATTAATTTTTTACATTCGTTTTTTGTTATTTAAAAAAATGAAAAAAAATAAAAATATTTGTTTATTTTTTACTAACATATGTGGTTCATTTTGACTACAATTGGGATGTTTTGAGCAATAAAAGCCAAATGACAATGTTAGTTAAATTTTCTAAATTATTTAACGTCGTCTTTACCTACATAATATTCATACTTTTCATTAATATATACACTCAGGGAACTTCCTCTGTTTGAGTTGTAATACAGTAATCTTTATTTTTAAGTGAAAAAACAGTCATTTGTAGAAGTAATTGAATTTTTGAATACAATTGTAGTTCATTTACGAAAACAAACCACATAAAATTTCTGTCTTATGATTTTAAATTTATTTTCTACAGTAGTTTTTTTTTATTTAAAAAAAAAATAAAACAAATGTTTGCTTATTTTTAACTGTATATGTGGTTTACTACAATTGCGGTTCGTTTCTTGAGAAGTAAAAACAAATGGCAATGTTAGTTAAATTAACTTAAATGTAAGTCGTCCTGCTTTAAGTGAAATTTCATTTGTTTTTAACTACATTTGCAGTGCGCTTTACCTACACAGTAGTTTTACTTTTTATTCATATATATATAAAATTTTTAATTTTACAAATTTAAAAGTATTTAATATGATTTTCCGCAAATAAGTAGGCTCTATGAAACAAGACCCCAATGAAATAAGTCCCCAAACCAAAAATGAAATAACGCCCCATTTTTTGGGGCTGTATTTCATTATGAAGCAATACCCCAAAAAAAAAATGAAATAAACCCCCAACCAAATGAAACGAAACCCCAAAATCAAATGAAATAACACCGCAATTTTGAGGCTTTATTTCATAATGCAGTAAAGCCCCATTTCGAAAATGAAATAAGGCCCCAATTAAAAAAAAAAACAAAATTATATATTACTTTAAAATATTTCTGGGGCCTTATTTCATTATGAAATAAAGTCCCAAAAAAAAAAAAATTAAATAAAGCCCCAAAAAATGAAATAAGACCCCAATTTTTTTTATTAGAAATTTGGGCCTTATTTCATTTTTGGTTTGGGGACTTATTTCATTGATGTCTTGTATCATAGAGACAAATAAGTAACCCTAAATCCAATTAAATATCATAAAACTGGCAAAAACGGCGTGCTTTTCAAAATAATCGCGGATTTACTTTGAAGTTCAAATATATGACAAACAAATTTTTTTGAGTGTATTTTTATATTTTTTAGTGGTGTAATATATATTTTGAAATGTGATACATGCAATGAGATCTATAAATTAATGTAGCTTTAAAAAATTTCAAGCAAAAACTGAAATTTTAATATTATATATTTATTTTCAATTTAAAACCGCCATAATTTTTGCGCCGTTAAAGATAAAAGATTAACAAGCATACTACACATACGCAATAGGTCATTCATACATACATACGCAATAGGTCATTAATGTCATACAAATTTTTTTTTAAAAATATAAGTCTCAATTTGTCGAAAATTTTAGAAATTCCACAAATTTATCATAAATAATAAAAAATTAACATAAATAGCAAAAAAAAAGTTATATTTGAATGGATACGGTGTAATGTACTTAAATAAATTTCGTTTAATGCAATACATAAATTCGATTGTGTCCACAAACATATTTTTTATTGCTCGGTCGGAATAATTATGTGTATCAATATTTATAAACAAATATTAGTCGATCCAATTGAGTATAAAAACAAAATTCGGTTGGCAAGCAATTCGTTTGCAACAATGAATCTTTTTCTGTGTGTAGAATATCAAAATTTGCCACGTAGCTTCATCTAATGACCGGAATATAACAAAACAAAACAGCAAACAAAATCTGTAATATCAACAAAATTTTTGGTATATTTACCTAAAATTTAGTAGAATCCAGGATTTTTATTCGCATTAAAAAATTTAAAAAAAAACTAAAAATTTCGCATTTTTTTATAATTCTTTGTTACTAATATTGTTTAAGTATAAAGTAAAAATAGCTAATTTAAAATGTATGCAAGTAATTTTGTTAAGTGTAACATATGTTGTTGCTAATTATGTTATCGTTAATTTAACTGATCTAATTTGTTTTGCAAGATTTTGTTTAACTGTTCTTAAAGCTTTCTTGTTTTTGTATAAATACCACTCATCTCATTAAAATCATTGTCCATTTTTTTTGTCTCTGCTTATAGTAGCAACATACATATATTTTACATATTTTGAGATTTAATAAAATGTTTAAATTCAATACAAATTGCATCGTGTTTTTAATCGATTAAATAAAATTCATTTTTGGCTACAAAATTCAGAAACCAAATTTCGTAAATATACGTGATAAAATTTATCCCGTCAACATTGGTGACCCCGACGAGATCGAGAACAAAAATAAAAAATTAAATTTACATCATGAGTGTTGAAGAAACGTTTAATAAGCGTAAATCAATATGGTTGAAGAAGCGATTGGTTGATATTGAAAATGAGATAAATCAAAATGATGTCGAATCGTTAGATGAGGCTGCCCTGTCTGTAAAATTAGAGCAACTGGAAAAAATATATTCCGATTTTGAAATTATTCATGATCGTCTTGAACGTGAAGATAATGCTGAAATGGAAAGTAGTTTGACACAAGAAGCGTCTGTAGCATATATCGCAACCAAAACAATTCTGACTCGAAAAATTATGGCATTCCAATTAAAAAGTAAAACACAAAACGCGCAATTGGTAAGACAATCTACATTTAATGAATCCCAGCCATCTTTTTTATTGCCAGTACAAAAAACACGTCTCCCTATTATACAAATTCCAAAATTTAATGGCGTTTATACTGAGTGGCCTGATTTCTTTTCGATGTTTGAGACGGTTGTTGAAAACGATGGTGACTTATCTAAAATTGAAAAGTTCCAACACTTAAGGACGTGTTTAACTGGCCCAGCGTTGGATTCTATTCGTTCTTTGGAAATAAGCGATACCAATTATGATAAAGCTATTGATATACTTAAAAGTCGATTTGATAATAAACGTTTAAATTTTCAGGCACATATAAGGGATATCGTGGCACTGAGCAAGGTCGAAGTAGGAGTAGTGGAGAAGTTGCGGCATTTGAGTGACAGTGCGAATTCACATCTAAGGGCATTATTAACAATGGGTACAAAAGAGCAGATCGCTGATTGTTTACTGATTCATATAATTGGCCGTAAACTTGATGTTGCTACTCAAACCAAATGGGAAGAAAATACACCTGTAAATGAAATACCAACGTGGGATATGATGGCGAAGTTTTTGCAAAAAAGGTGTCAAACTTTGGAAAACGTAGAAAACGGTGTGGTAAAGGAATCATCAAATAAACAGGTGGGATCTAAATTATATCAATACTCTAACAAAAGTAAAAATTCACTAGTAGTTTCAACTAACATGCAAAATAATTGCCCTATTTGCAATTCTCAATCACATGCAATTTACAATTGCCCAGAATTTCTTTCTAAAAAACCGTCAGATAGATATAAGGATGCTAAGCATTTGCGTTTGTGTCTTAATTGCCTTAGAAAAGGGCATACACTTCAATTATGTGGGTCAAGTGGTTGCCGACACTGTTCTTTAAAGCACAATAGTCTGCTTCATATGGAACCCATTTCAATACCACAACAAAATCTGTCAGCTGCTGCTGCAGGTAATATTTTTAAAGCAAATGCTAATGTTTTGCCAAATCAATGTGTAGATTCAGCACTCTCTACTTCGGCATCTGCTCAAAATATGCCTCCCTCCAATATGCCTTCCTCAAATTCATTGCCACAATCAGCATTAGTAGTTTCAAGTAGTCTGCATGCAAAAGACCAAGAAGAAGATCAAACAATATTGGCCACTGCTATAGTTTTTGTAAAAAATAATGTAGGTTCCCTTATTCCATGCAGGGCTATTCTTGATTCAGCCTCACAGGCCAATTTCATAACAACGAATTTCGTAAATAAATTGCAACTCAAACCTAAGAAATCAACAACTCTAGTCTCTGGTATTGGTCAGTCAAATTTTGCTTCAGGAAAAATCGTCAATATTTTCATACAATCAAGAACATCAAGTGCATCTGCCTGCTTGCCATCAGTTGTAGTGTCAGCTATAGTAGACAATCAACCACCATTGTCAATTAATGTTTCCAAGTGGAATATACCAACAAACATTCAATTAGCAGATCCATTGTTTTTTAAGTCACAACAAATAGACCTGTTAATAGGTGGAGATCTTTTTTATGAATCTTTATGTGTTGGAAAAATTCGACTCGGGCCAGGGTTGCCACTTTTACAAAAAACTGAATTTGGTTGGGTTGTTGCTGGTGGTGGAATGCAGCTGCAAAAACGTAATAATTGTCTTGTGAGTGCTGTAATTAATGAAAAGACAAATAATGAAAGTAATTTAGATGTTCTTATTCGTCGATTTTGGGAAATAGGAAATCATGTGGAAGTAGTCTTAAAGACAACAAAAGAAGAAATAGAATGTGAAAAACATTTTGTAGAAAGTTATTCTCGTTCAAATTCTGGTGAATTCGTCGTACGTTTACCGTTCAAAACAAGCCCACAAGCTTTAGGTGATTCATATCAACATGCATTTCGTCGTTTCAAAAATTTAGAAAAACGTCTAAATCAATCTAAGGAAATTAAGTCTGAATATTCGTCATTTATTAAAGAATATATCGATCTTCAGCATATGTCATTAGTAGAACAAATTCCAGAAAATGTTTTAACATACTTTCTTCCACACCATTGTGTTACAAAGGCAGATAGCACAACAACAAAATTGCGAGTCGTCTTTGACGGGTCTGCTAGAACCTCAACAGGACTTTCCCTCAATGACATACTTATGTGTGGTCCAACTATACAACCAAATCTTTTCGACATTTTATTACGCTTTCGATCCTTTAATATTGCTCTTACTGGAGACATATGCAAAATGTACCGTTGTGTTAAAGTTTCATATCCAGATAATTTCTTACAATGCATATTGTGGCGTGATCACCCAGACGAACCCATAAAAATCTTCAAACTTGAAACAGTTACATATGGCACCAAATCGGCCTCGTTTCTTGCTGTTCGGGCAATGCGACAGCTGGCAAACGATGAGTGTAACAATTTTCCTTTGGGTTCAAGAATAGTACTTCGAGACTTTTACGTCGATGATATGATATCTGGAGGAGATTCTGTGGACGAAGTTGATCAAATTCTTCAACAGACAACACAACTGCTTGATAAAGGAAATTTCAAAATTCGTAAATGGTGTTCAAATGATGGTCGTATTCTCAACAAAATTAGTGATGATAAGAAAGAAAAATTTTTAAAATTTCATGATGGCAATGATGTAACAAAAACACTTGGCTTAATTTGGGAGCCAACTAGCGATAAGTTTCTTTTTTCGTTCATGCCATTTTCTACAACAAAAAATGTTACCAAAAGAATGGTGTTATCAACTATTGCTAAATGCTATGATCCTCTTGGCCTTGTAGGGCCTATAATAGTCAAAGCCAAAATATTTCTCCAAACGTTATGGAAAGAAAAAATCAACTGGGATGACACTCTTTCTCAACGTCTGCAGGCAGCGTGGTTTGAGTTATGCGAAGAGTTTGTTGAAATTATAAAATGCAAATTTCCACGAAGAGTTATGTCTCCAGGTGGTCAGCTTCAAATTCACGCATTTTGTGATGCCAGTTTATCAGCATATGGCGTTTGTGTTTATATACGCAGTGAGTACAATGGTATTGTTAATACTAATCTCCTTTGCTCTAAGTCTCGTGTAGCTCCAACGCAAGTACTTACAGTTCCCAAGCTGGAGTTGTCAGCTGCCCTGTTGCTTGCCGAACTCATGTATTCCATATCTAATATGCACATCTTTAACGGACATATATATTGTTGGTCAGACTCTACAATTGTCCTATCGTGGATCAAAGAAGAGTCATCAAATTACCAAGTATTTGTTTCAAATCGCATAAGCCGTATCCAGTGTTTAACATCAAATATGAAATGGTTTTATGTTCCTACAAATATGAACCCCGCAGACATTTTATCCAGAGGAGCTACTACAAAAGAGTTATCAACATCAAAATTGTGGCAATGTGGTCCCGAATTTCTAAAACAAAATCAACTTTCCTGGCCAGTCCAACCCTCAGCTATTGTTGACCTTCCTGAAAAACGAAAAACAGTTTTGTTTTCTTCATCAGCAACTTGCCTTGATATGTCAATTAGTTGCAAATACATCACATCTTTTGGAAAAATTTGCAGGATTTATGCTTATATCAGCAAATTTATTGGAATTGGAGTAACCTGCCGTAAAGGACCATTGACAACAGCGGATATCTACAAAGGCACACAATTGCTAATTCGAATGGTTCAAAAATGCAACTTTGCAGTTGATTACAAAAATTTAACTCAAAATAAGCCAATTAGTTCATCAAGTTCGCTGATATCATTAAATCCTTTTTTGGACAATTTTGGGCTTTTAAGGGTAGGTGGTCGGCTTCAAAATTCGGCTTTAGACTTTAATTCTCAACATCCAATTATATTATTAAAGCAACATCCACTAACTGAGTCCATTATAACATATTTTCATCAAAAGAATTTACATGCTGGTCCACAGTCGTTATTGGCCACTATCAGGCTTCAGTATTGGCCGTTAGGTGGCAGAAAAGAAGTAAGTCGAACTATAAACAAATGTTTTCGTTGTCAGCGATTACGCCCTCAACTAGTTGAACATATTATGGGCAATCTTCCAGAGGACCGCGTCCAAGGTTGTCGTGCGTTTTTGGTCACAGGTGTAGATTATTGTGGACCTTTATATTATCGCTCAGAAATTCGTTCAAGAGCCCCAGTAAAATGCTATGTAAGCCTTTTCATTTGTTTTAGTACCAAGGCGGTGCACCTTGAGCTGGTAAAGGATTTAACAACTCAAGCCTTTTTGGCAGCCCTTAAGCGATTTATCAGTACTAGAGGTAAACCAAAAACTATTTGGTCTGATAATGCCACAAATTTTGTGGGTTCAAAAACTGAGTTGCAAGAACTAAAGCGTGTATTTTTAAGTCAAGAACATTTGAAAGCTGTTCATGGTCAGTGCTTGGAGGATGGTGTAGACTGGAAATTTATACCACCAAGGTCACCGCATTTTGGGGGGCTTTGGGAGGCTTCAATTAAGGTTGCTAAACTTCACATTGTTCGAACTATTGGCTTATCAATTTTAAATTTTGATGAACTACGAACACTTATATGCCAGGTATCTGCTATAATGAATTCACGTCCAATTTGTCCAATTTCAGAGAACCCTGATGATTTAGGTGTATTAACTCCAGCACATTTTTTAGTTGGTGCACCTTTAACTTCAGTTGTAGAACCCGACATCTCAATGCTGAACATACACCGTCTTGGTCATTGGCAGCGAGTTTGCTACATGCAGCAACTATTTTGGAAAAAATGGAGCACCGAATATCTTACCCTTCTTCAGCAGCGTACAAAGTGGCGTGCTTCTTCAAGCAATGTAACAGTTGGAACGATGGTAGTACTTAAAGATGAAAATCAACCCCCTTTAAAATGGCAGCTAGGTCGAGTGCTAGAAGTTATCAAAGGTGATGATGGTGTCGTTAGAGTAGCTATGGTAAAAACTAGCAGTGGTGTTGTCAGGAGAGCAGTTTCCAAGATTTGCATTCTTCTCAGTGAAGATATTGAATCCTCAAGGAGTTCAATGGGGGGAGGATGTTTAAGTATAAAGTAAAAATAGCTAATTTAAAATGTATGCAAGTAATTTTGTTAAGTGTAACATATGTTGTTGCTAATTATGTTATCGTTAATTTAACTGATCTAATTTGTTTTGCAAGATTTTGTTTAACTGTTCTTAAAGCTTTCTTGTTTTTGTATAAATACCACTCATCTCATTAAAATCATTGTCCATTTTTTTTGTATCTGCTTATAGTAGCAACATACATATATTTTACATATTTTGAGATTTAATAAAATGTTAAAATTCAATACAAATTGCATCGTGTTTTTAATCGATTAAATAAAATTCATTTTTGGCTACAAAATTCAGAAACCAAATTTCGTAAATATACGTGATAAAATTTATCCCGTCAACAAATATTTTTAGCAGATTATATTGTAATTTTCAATTCACTAAAATTTAGCTTATATATAAGTAAATATTTGTAGATTCAACATATATATTTTTGCTATTCTTGTCTATAATATTTAGCAAAGAAATCTGCTAATTTTTGCAGTTTTTTCTGCAACGTAATTTTTAACTAATTTTTAGTAGTTTTAGCAAAAGCTTTTTTTCTATTAGTGTACCTTCAATGCATAAAAACGTAATAACTGGAGTACCAGTGATGCATTTTGAGTTTTTATGTTTTGGGCCAAATTGACAATTTAAAAGGGCCAAAATACCATTGATAGGGCCACAGGAATGATAAAGTTAGTACTATAGTATATTTTTTGGTACTATTTGATCCGGAAAAGTACCATGGTACTCCTTTGACTCTTTTAGTACTATTTACATATAAATAAAAATTAAAGATTGAGTTTGAATTTGAATTTTAACGTCTTTTTCACACAGTTGCAATTAATGCTATAATTAATATGCAATTTTATTTAATTTTAATTGTGAAAGACGTGGTAGAGAAGAATGAGTGTATTTTCTAAAAATCATAACTACATTGTAAATTTTTCAATTTTCCTGAATCAGACTGCGCAGTTTCTGGTATTAAACCTTCGTCAGTGACCCTGTTTTTTGAATAATGTAATAATTGTTATGTTTTGATTTGTTCGATTGCGTCTATATGAAATTTTCTGTGCAATCACTGACCGTGGTATAGATAAACTGATTTCTAATGCCACATGCACTTGCACCATACGTTAGACAGAGCGCTTTAGTGCACTGTTCTATCGTCAGGTCGCACTATGCTTTGTCCCATAGACAAAAATCAAAAAAAAATTTTTGTCTCAAATTGTTTTTAAATACAGATTTTTTGAAAGATAATAAGGTATCTCAAATAAATGTTAACAAAAAAAATTTTCTGATTGCTTTTGCCACCACGAGAGGGCGTTAAAAGCAGATAATTTCTTGCAAAAATTACTTAACAGAAAAATGAGTTTTAGTTGTTTCACAAAAATAATTCAGAAAAATTCATTTTTTTTAAAAGTCGCGCGAAATTTGGTTTTCAAGTACTTTGATATATTTGCAGTTAAATTAAAATTTATAATTTAGTATTTATTTACAAAATAACTTTTTTTATTGCTCTGAAAAACACATTTTTTTTGTTGAAAATCCAAAAATTACTTAAGTTTGATGGAGTATAAAAAAAAATTATATAAAATTAGATATTTTTTTTTTCTGTTTTTGTAAGTTTATACTCTTAGCTAACAGGGTATTCAAAAATTAGTGCCTATTTTTTACCACAACTTAAAAAAAAATGCGTTTTTTGAAATGCCTAATTTTATGATTTTTACTCAAATATCAGGCATTTAAGAGTGTTTAATACCATTGCGCAACACGATTTTATATTTTGAATGTTAAAAAATAAAAAAATTTAATTATATCATTAGTAGACCAAAACCACTGAAGTATTTTCAAAATTTAGCTCGAGTTCTTTTTTTATGGCCCACTGAAGTTTTTAATTTTTTTTAAAGCCGTTTTGAGTAAGTCAAAAAAAATGTATTAAATCTAATACAAGGTTAATAGATGATTTTAATAAAATTTGATGACGGTTCTTTTCATAGAACTAATTAACCCTCTATCTGCCATTTTAGGGGTCATTTCAGCCCCTCCTCATAGAACACCACTAACACGTTTAACATTTAAGATAAACTCGGAGACCCAAAATTTGTTGCACAGTGTATGCAACTGTAGCTTTAAGTTATGTAAAATATCTCATTAATAATTAGTTAGATCCAATTAAACTATAAATTAGATTCTGTTTCATATTTAAATTACTATTTTAAAGTGTAAGTTGCGATTGACTTCGATTTTGAAGTTTTTTTTTGTTTCATATTTTTGTTTTGCTTTATCATATTATTTGCCGTTATTTATATTTTTCAAATTAGAGATGATAGCGTGACACATTTGTTTTTAAGTTACAATACACGCGTGTGATAGTAACTATATTCCAGCAGCGCTAATACGACCATATATTAAATTTTCGGAAATGCGAGAGAAATTTTTATTTTCTATAAAAGTTTCAATTGTATAAAAACCGTAAGTGTTACAAATTTAATTGCCTTTAACATAAGTGATCGTGAGTGCTAGTGGATGAACATACTAACGGGTCCATCTCTATTTGTAATGCAAACAAGGTATAAAAAATAAATTTATAAATTAATGTAACTAATCTGTGGTGATGGCAAATATTTTAAAATATTCCGATATAATTGATTGTTGGATAGCAGCATCCTCAAACAATAAAATATCAGAGGTGTATAAATATGTAAAACATAAGATAGGCTATTCATATTTTAACAAAAAAAACTTAATACAAAGTATTCAGTTTTTTAATAGTAAAGTGAATAAGTTAAACTAAAAGTTAAAAAGTTAAAAAAGTTAAGCTATTATAATTTTTGTTTAAAAATCCAAAATTTTAATTTTTTTATCAAAATATATCGCACTTAACCAACAGGAGGGTATTAACTCAAAATGTTCAGTAGAAGCAAAACAATTTTAAATTTAATATTAAAGGCACATGAAAAAGAATTTTTAAACCAACCATTTCATTATCAAAAAGTAGGCAAAATAGCACGATATTTTTACAGCGGATATGAATACTACTCGTCGATTTTTTTCGAAAAGTGGAAAAATAAAAATTTTGATGGAAGTGCGATATGATTTTTTCATAATTTTTTAATGACGTTTACATTGCTAGTTTTCCTCTTTAATTTTTTCATTTATGTTATCTTTCAAATATCCTTATAGTTTTATTTTTGCAAGAGCATTTTAACCGGTTTATCCTATTTTTCAATAAATGATGTTTTTGTATTTTCCACATTGATAATCCGATTCTACCCAAATTTGGCACAAATATATATCTTGCAAATATCAACTTACATACCAAAATTTATTATTTTTTAGGAGTGGTAGCGTTTTTAAGAAAAAGGATATATAGCAGGACCTTGAGTCCTTAGTCCGATTTAAATAAAAATTTACACACACGTTGCTAGTTGCATGTGTATCAGCATGACCACTCTTTGTAATTTTGTGGGCATTATTGAAGCTAAAATTATATTTTTCAATTTCAGGACACATGGGAGGTAGGCGTGTCCTAGGGCCGATTTTTCCAAAAATTCTTATTTTTCTTAACTAAGCTATTTTATGCTAGTGTACCAAATTTCAAAAATATCTGACTACTCCTTCTATTTTTGTCCCTTCGTTATATGGAAACAAAGCATAGTGGGTCGAGTTTTGTTGGGACTAAAACTAGTTTTATTCAATACACGGTGTTTTTGTTCTTGCATACATAATCTCAGAAGTACAACAACACAACAGTTCTTATTGGATCCAATCGTTGTAAATGTAATTGATTAAAGGTTATTTCATTTGAGTTCGAGTAAAAAAAAAAGTGTTCGAAAAGTGAAAAATAATTATTTTAAAAAGGTACAATTGAAAAAAGGCCATAGCCAACATCTTCAAATTTGCATTGTGATTCTAAAATCGAATGAGTAATGAAATAGATTTCCTTGCAAAAAAGGTGAATTTAAGAAATAGTCTGATAATTTTTATAAATTCTGTAACTAAAATCAACTAAATTTTGTTTTTATATACAAATAAATTTTAAAAACGTTAATTTATTATAAAAACTTGTATTTAGTACTATGACGGTCGAAAAAGTACTATTTTTTATGCTGTTGGTACTATTTAAAAATCCCATTTATCACCCCTGTAGGGCCATATTTTTTAAAAAATTCGATTAATAGATTTTTACTAAAATAAAAATAATATTAATTTGTTAATTAGAGTTCGTCATTTTAATGCTTTTTTAAAAATGCAAAACAAATCCCTCTGACAATAAAGTTTAACATATTTTATGAATTCTCATAATTTATTTCCGCTCTTGCGATAACATAACATTTTTAAAAGGCCTCCAAAAACACATTTTTTTTAATAAAAAATGAATTGCGGCACTTCTTTTAAAAATTTGGACAAATATAAAAAGATTTAAAAATGTTATCGTCCTGCATTCAAAACTTTTAAAACCTGACCTCCTGGTACGAAAATATATGATTTTGAATGCGATTTTTATAAAAAATTAAACAACTCCCCGTTTTTCATTCTCTAAGGAACTAGCATATGCTCTCATCGAATAAAAAAAATCAGGCAAATTTCATAAAAGTCTGAACTAAACGGTCTAAAGTAATTAGTTCAATTTTGAGCTGAAAGGGAAAAAATAGATAAAAAAGTACCACAGGGTCATCAAGCAGTTAAAAGTGCCACAAATTGACCTATTGTGCCACGTTTTGCATCGCTGATTTAAACTCCTCCAAGAAACTCTTTCTGTGTGTGTATGTAGTGATATAATTGTGAATTTTGCAAATTTAGTGGATTTTCAACGGTAATCTGGACCAAATTTTGAGGACTTTTTTCAAATCAATCAAATCTGCATATGAAGAATTTCATATCAAAACTGATATGCATTGAACCCGACCCTCACAGATTTGATGAAATATTGCATACAGCTACATTTTACCTATACAAACATAACCTCATTTTTAGAAATTGCATTTTTGAAAATACGTGGGCGTGGCAAGGTATCGAACTTTTTGAAAAATTACGATACTATGTACTTTCATGCTGTGATTACTACGGAATGGCTGAACCGATTTCAAAGACCTATTACCGTCATTTTTCAAATATTTCGATACCTTGCCACGTCCACAATTTTTCGAAAATGCAATTTTTAAAAATGAGGTGTTTGTGTTGGTAAAATGTAGCTGTATGCAAAATTTCATCAAAATCTGAGAGGGTCGGGTTCAAAATGTGGCTTTTTTATAGGCTTTGATATGAAATTCATCATATGTATTCGGTGTCTGTTGATATAAGGATAAAAATGTAGCTTACACTGAGAGAATTATCTTCACTTCAGTAATGAATTTCTTCATAGCTTTAATGAAAATTGTTATTTCGAATTTTTTTGGTTATTCGAATTTTTTAGTGGTAAAAATGGGGTAAGAAATTTTAAAAATTCGATTTTTGAACCAATTTTTTGGAGGGTAGGAGAGTGTATACAAAACCCTTTTTTTCTAATCTTTCCCTAACAAGATTCTGATGTCAAAATCTAAATATATCGCTCATTTACTGCAAGAATGTCACAACTCAAAAAACATTATTTTTGAGTAAATGACGCTGAGTTATTCTTTATATCACGTATCATATTGTGTAAAAAAGTCGTATTGATATATTGTATACTCACGTCTTGAGAGAAATTATGTCGCTATTTTTTCTTCAAGGTGGGAGTAAATTGAAAATTTTAAACTCATTTTCTACAACATCAAAATTTTTGAGTTATGACATTATTGCAGTAAATGAGCGATATTCACAAACAAAAAGTCGGTAGTGGGGCCAAAGTTGAATTTTAATTTGAAATTGTGAGATTCGAGTTTTTTCTTTAATTGCAACTATTATATTATGAAAATAGCAATCGACATCTCCTAATAAGGCATTTTCAAAATATTATTTTAAATTAATTTAAAAAAAACACATTTTTGCATTTTTATCAAATTTGTGCGTAATTTTTGATTCCAGGCTAAAGTGTGTTAATGATATGCGATGAAATCAGGACTCCTTATCTCCATAATTTTGAATACAGTGCACTCGCGATAATATGAACTAATTAAAACCAAGCCAGTTCACTTTTGCAAGATTGTTCATATTTGCGAATGGCATCTAATTTACCTTTAAAAACGTTTTTCCAATAAAAATAAAAGTTTCTTATGTTAAATTTTTTATTTATTGTTTATTGGATTAAAAAAAAAACAATTAATTTTTGAAAAAGAAACAAAATTTAAAAGTTATTTTGCGAAAAAATCTGTGATTTTCTTTTGCTGTTTCTTCTTTTACCCTGTTGATTTAGATTTAAACACTGCGTAGGTTGATAAAATCCATTAAAAATACAAAAATAAGCTGTTCATATTTTAAAGCTTTGGCATTAAGTTCATATTTTAGAGTAGTCAATGGAAGAAAAAAAATTTTCATATTTTGGGGTGAACAAAAATGCATTCACATTATGTTTACCTTACGAAGAGAATCTTGTCCACCAGTTCGTTTTAATAGTCATAATATACCCCAGAACACACATGTTAAATATCTGGGCATTCATCTTGACCGTCGACTGACATGGAAAGCTCATATAGATGCTAAAATTACCCAAATAAAATTAAAAACTGTACAACTAACATGGCTTATAGGTAGAAACTCTAAACTCAGCTTAGACTGTAAATTATTGATTTCTAACTCGATTATAAAGCCCATATGGTGCTATGGTATTCAGCTATGGGGAACTGCCTCGGCTTCCAATGTTGAAAAATTACAAAGAAGGCAAAACAGGCTATTAAGACTGATCACAAATTCACTCTGGGACGTGAGAAATTCTAACATACATAAGGATCTGAATGTCCCACTTATCAAGAATGATATCAAGAAATACAGTGAAAGATTTATGAAAAGATTGGAAACACACAATAATACACTAACTCGAAATTTATTAAATAATCGTGGACATCTACGCCTTAGAAGAATGGACACACCAGACTTGGTACAATAAAAATGTTACAAATGCTCCTGAACATATTTAGTCGCTGAGCCCTTGAACTTTTGTCTGGCACTGGCTGGATTTAACGTCAATTTTTAGTTTTAAGATTTGAATAATTATTGTTAGTTCACTAAAATTTTGTGAAGATCCAATAAATAGAAATGAGAACAAAAAAAAAATATTTTGTGGTGTTCAGATATTAGGAAGTTCATATTTTCGCGAGTGCACTGTATATATTAAGTTAATGAATGATATATAAAATAAAATTTGTTCAAAATTTGGAATTTTGGAAATTTTTAATAAAAATACACTTGTTTCACAAATGGGCCATTTTTGGCCGAAATTTGTCAGGGGAAAATGTTTTCAAAAAAATAGATTTCTGCAATATGGAACCAATTGCTGTACAACTTGGGGGTGTAATGACAAATCTATTTTTAAGGGACACCCTAATATACATACATTCATATTTTATGTACTTGAATGGAAAAACACTCGTGCCAAAAAATAAAAATAAATATATGAAAATGAAAAATTATACAAAAAAAAAAAAAAAAACAATCACAACACAATAGCTTTGGTATGGTAACAAGAATAGTAACAATGAAATTGAGAGGAAAAATTAAAATATAAAAAAAACTTGAATCCCATATCTGGTTATAACAATAGAAATTTGAAACAATATGAACAAAGAATTCCTTGAGCAACGTAATTGGATGGAGCGACGACAACAAGCCATACAAAGCCCCTGTACAATGTTATTTCTGTATTAGTTGTAGGTTTTCGAAATAAGGACAATGTTGATGATAATGACTACAATGATTGTAACATAGTGCCAAAAGATACACTGAACTGAACTAAACTAAAATAAGAGTAAGAATAAAATTTCAAGCTAATTGCGTACATACACATACACACAACCGAACATCACTAATACACAGAATTAAAACACATTCTTAACATACAAACAAACAAATTTTACATACTCATGTAGGTAGTAATGTAGACAAGTACACTCAAAAAAAAGAAGTTAGTAGAAAAGTTAGTAAAACGTCTTGTAATTCAAGTATACACACACAATATTTTGTCGTTAACCTCAAAGGAATACGTACTTTAAACACTACTAAACATATTGTTAAAACCCGGTTTACTTGCTTTTCTTTTAAATCAAATGTTTTGTCAGTTATTTTTAAACTTTTTTTAATTTTAACCAATACTCAGGGGATGCCCCCTACTCATGCAGTGCATTGTATTGATCAGGAAAATAGGGTATGGAAGGGAGGAAAGAGGGAGTAGTTTTGGCTAAATCAGTGTGTTCTGCCATGAATTCGCTTTTTGTCTGTAATTTACTTTTGTTATAGTTGCCCTAATATGAAAGAAAATTAGTAGTAGTAGTTTCTTAAAAAAAAACAAAAAATTGCTTACATTTTCCTTTTTCTTCAAACTTTAGAAACTAGGGAATACACAAGAAACGTAATTTCGAAAGCACTTTTGTTATCGAGTGAAAAATCGCACGATTGCATTCGAACACTCACTCGATATCGAATGCCATCATTTGAAATTTTTATATACAGTTTACTCGACATCGAATGACAGAAACCCAAAAGTAGGAAATTTCGAACGTTCGATAGCTCACGACTGCGAGAATTAGCATTAGGGTACTCATCTGAGAATTAGAATTAGAATTAGGGTACTCATCTGAGAAAAGAAATATTAATTTTTTCATTCACGAATAAATTCTTTAAAAATGGTAACAGGGTAAACTTAAAAGTTAATAAAACACCCAAAACAAAATCGTTGGTTTTTATTTAAAAAAAAATTACAAAAATTTAAAAATGTCTACGTTAGGGACCTCATTTTTTAGTTCTCTACAAAAAAAGACTTGAAAATCGGTCCAATTGTTAAGGGTGCCACTGTACCCGATTTTTAAATATTGCTAATAAAAAATATAGGGCAAGGATTTTGTTTAACAATTTGTAACTTTTCTATTTCTATAATTTTTTTTTTTTCCAAAATTTTCATAGCATATAGAAAAAAGTTCAAACAACTGAAATATGAAACAAAAAATAAATATAAAAAAAATCAGAAGCTGGTAAAACAAGCTAAAAAAATATGTCTTAGTATATATTCATTAAAAAACAAATTCTACTGATTACTCTTTAAATAAAATACAATCAGTTACTGTTAAAATATTGTGAGTGAACTATTTTTCAGCAAATTTTTTGCTGAAATTATGTTTTCAGCTAAAATTTTAGTTATATTATTCAGCACTTAACTGTTTTAAACTAACGTTTTACTAATATTTTACTAAAAAAAATTGACAATCACATGAATACTGTGGACTACAACCAGATTGAAAAATATAATGAGAATGAAGTAGATGTCGCCGCATGTCAAGATCTAGTAGAGAAGAGAAAAATGATACTAACAAGTACAACTCTTATAAGACATATAAAATATCAACCATGGAAGATTTTTGTATCTGTTTTTCATACACTAAACAAAATTGTGGATTAAAACAACTTACATTTTGTGTTGTCACCGGCTTGTAAAAGTAATTGTCTGTTAATTAAATTAAAGGCAGAATATAATATTTAAATTTAATAAAGATTAAATGTGTATTTGTAAACTAAATGTTTAAAATTATTATTAATGTAGTGTGGTCGAATTGGCAACTTGAAATTGCAAACAAATATACGTTCAGGTAAACATATTAAAACGAAAAACAAAAACACACATCTTAGGTAAGTGTTTATGTTTACTTTTTCTTATTACAAAAAAAAGGGTTGTAATGTCATATATTGTTATTTTTTCGTTTGGTTTCTATAATTATCTAAGGCATTTTTCTTCCTTTAAAAGATAATTTTGTTTATGTTATATATAATTATTTCTATGTATTTTCAGATATTAGATTAATTCATTTCGTCAATGTGGGAATATGGATATTTTTATATTTTGTAACTTATAATAAATTATTTTTTAAAGAATCGCAAAAAATGTTTATGATTATCCGGAAATAATTGAACTAAAGCATAAATTTGCTAAAAAAAATTTGAGTTTTTTCAGTCTACTAATACGTTTTTGTGGCCCTTTTTTCCCAATAGGAACCACAGGACATAATATATAATACGTTTTTAGCAAAAATTTTGTTAACTTTTAGCAAGGAATTTTGAATCTACTAAGTGTTAGCAAAACTTTAGGGTAATTAACTAAGTTTGTTGCTAAAAATCAGCTCGCTGATTATCAGCAAAAGATTTGGCCGAAATTAGCAACTCTTTTGCAAATACCCTCCTTACTTAAATTTTGCTGACTCAGCAAAATTTTTTGCTGACTTTATTACCTTTTTTTTTTAGTGTAATACGTTATGTGCTTTTTGTGAATCGTTATTTGTTTATCAGCTCAAGGAGGATATTGTTAGTAGTTTCTGTCAACTCATTTACCTATTAACATTATAAATATTTAATGATTATCAAGGATTATGATTATATACGCATCATTTATATTTGTTGTAGAATTATATAAAAATAATCCAAATCAAAACATTAAAAAATCATTAAATTTTTATACATACGTATGAGTGATATTAATTGACGATAACTTATACGTACGCGTGTCGCAATTTTAAACTCATTTAAAATTGCGACACGCGTACGTATAAGTTATCGTCAATTAATATCACTCATACGTATGTATACAAATTTAATGATTTTTTAATGTTTTGATTTGGATTATTTTATATAATTCTACAACAAATATAAATGATGCGTATATAATCATAATCCTAATCATAAAAATCGTTGCCAGGTAATTAGAAGCATTTTAACAAATAAAGTTTATTCACACAAATTATGCGAAAACTAGTACCATTATACCAAGTTTTTCCTTGCTTCTATTTAATGTTTGAATAATTTATATGAAAAAACTTTATTAGTTGAGATGCTCCTTATTACCTGGCAACGTGTTTTTTGTGTGTACAACCTATTGTTTTATGGATAGGTCGAATTCTATTTTTGGGGATTAAAATTGGGAAAAATACAAGTTTGTTATAATTTTTATTAAAAATAAAAATTATGTTTTTTTCGACCTTTAATTGTGCAATGAAAATGAAATGTTTAAAGAACGAAATTTCTATTGACAAATTTAAGGGAATGCTGGTTTATGCGACTAAGAAAATTTTAGCTTATGTAAAAAAAAGTGGAATATTTCAAATCCTAACACAGCAGCTTATAGGCAAACTTTTGTTTGATGGTACATTTTGTCTATACATCATTTTCTTGTGGAAACTAATATATAAAAAACATATATATAGATTTTTAAAATAGCTTACTTTAGCGAATACGCTTGATAAAGAGTGTCATTAATAGAAAGTAAAAAAACAAATGATAGTTAGAAAATTATGCATAAACGACGAAAACTTTAAATTAAAGCTTTAAATTAAAGCTTCTTTAGTCGAGTAGACACGTTTGATAAACGCACTGTAACTCCATGTAATGTGTAAAAGTAGTACTCACATACAATATGTTGTCTCTGTTTTACATACTAAGCATACAATGGTGACGGATTTTCGGAAAGTAAATTCTGTTGAAAATATATTTTGTTTAAACAAATCCGTCAGAATTTGCTTAGTATGTAAAACAGAGACAACATATTGTATGCACACACAGAGAAATAAAGTGCCAACCGAATTGAAAAGTGTAGTTTTGTGGTAACAACCTATTCATTAAGTTAGTACAACGATATTTAAATTATATTTCTGGTTATTTTGGGAGTTGCAACTAAAATACCTTTGAATTAACCGAACTTTATTGTGCAAACTAATGTTAAGTTGTGTCAACCGACTGAATTTCTCAATTACCGAATTTGAGTCGCATTACCCGAATTTCAGTTAGCAAATAGCTACATTTTTCTTTGTGTGCAGGTACTATTTTTACACATTAGATGGAGTTACAGACCGTTTACTAAACGTTTCTGCTCGAGTAATGAAGCCTTTAATTTGTTCGTTCATTAAAACGTTTTATGTATTTTTTAAAGTTGCTTAGGCGATGACATATGTAATGATTAGGGCAACCAGAAATATGCTGTATCTTGCATTTTTCCTACGCGTCGTATTGAAAAATGAATATGACATTTGTCCGTTTCAAAATAATTGACGAATTCTGGCATCGATATTGCAGCATATTTTTGAATACACTGATAGAAAATGCGTCTTCATATTGATGATGCCCTAACATCAGAATTGTGACATCGATGTTATTACAAATGACATCAATGATCCAATAAGTGACATCAATTTAATGACGAACGTTATCATATAATTTTGTCATATTTTACGCGTCATCCGTGCTATGACTACAGTGACATCAATTCGATGCCCCATTTTGTGCATTAATAACAGGAAAAGTATGAATAAAGAATAAAACTAAATAACGTTAAAATGTTTGTAAAGTGTGTTTTAGTAAAAACGTTAATGTTTTATTCCTTATTTTTTGTTTTTAGACGCTTTTCTAAAACTTGTATAAGATACATCACATTGATGTACATTCGTTGTGAAAGCAAGAAGCACTTTATACAATATATACATTCATATTGATGACATGTAATCATTATAAAGGGTGGGTTAAATTTAAGGGCCGATGTTGATTTTGAATAAAACACATATTATTTAGGAAATTATTGTCATTTCTCCTTATTATGATAATATTGGTATGGCTCAATTATGTATGGAACAAAATATCGGCCAAATGGCCGCCGCGACCTCGGTGGCACACCTCCATCCGATGGTCCGAATTTTCGATGACGCTGAGGCATAATTGAGTTCTATGCCGTTAATGTGCCAATAGATGCCAATTAATCATTCCCCTGATGTTAGTGCGTCATTCAATTATTGAATTTTTCTCATTAAATTGATGCCAATTAGTCATTTCTTTAATGTCAATGTATAATTGCATTGATGACAGTTGGTTATTAAATTGAGCACAATAAGTCCCTTCTTCGATGTAACTGAGTCATCGCAATGATGACATTTTTTTTATTAAATTGACTCCGATTCGTCATTTATGTGATGCCGATGTGTCATCCCATTGATGACACAATTTAAGTTTTCGACCCTGATGACAATTTGGTTAAGTGATGTTAAGGCTGACATCACCGTGATGACAAGTGTCATGGGGTCAAAAACGAAGACACTTGTCATAGAACTGATGTCAAAATACATTACGGTTATGACGGTTTTTCTATCAGTGTATTGTTGATTATTTTGTTTTTAAGAGTATATTTTTAATAAAAAATCTTATTTTTTTTTTTAATATATTTTAGTAGTTTCTAGTCATGAGCAAATTTTTTTACTTTTTTTTTTCTTCGAAAAAAATTTTTTTTAATTCTATAATTTCTGGGGTTTGTAACATTATTTTTTGATTTGAAGTAGTTCAATACTTTCAATTTTTGTTTTCTTGTTACTCCAAGTAAATAAGCAATGCGGATAAGTGTTGATCTTTTACCTTCAAAAATTATAATTTGGGTAAATCTTCCACATTGGTCATCTGAGGATTATTGGTGAGGCGAAATGAAACATGTAAGGACCAATCAGTAGACAAAATCTGCATTAAGTAACACGATGAAGACATTTGTAATTAATAAATATTATAGAACGGTTTTCTGTTTAACAAAACAAAATTATCTTGAACCTGAATAATCTTGCTCATATCACATAAATTATTTAATTATTATGTGATCAAGATTATTCAAGTTCAAGATCATTTGTTTTTTGTTAAACAAAAAATCGCGCAATGTTTAATTATTACTCAAAAAAGTTTTTGACCGCTAACTTATAGCAGACTTTATCTACTGACAGGTCCTTACATGTTTCATTTCGCGTCACCGAAAATCATCAGAGAACCAATGAAGAAGGGCTAGAATATTCTACCCAAATTTTGAAGGAAAAAGATCAACGCTTTACCCGTATTGTTTTATTTACCCGATGAGAAGTAAAAAAACAAAATAATTTATGATAAAAGATCGAAAATAAACTTTTGGTTTTAATTTTTAAAATTTAAAAGTAAAACATTTATAAATTATTTAAGTTTAAATAATTACAAATAAAAAAGGAAAGTCTAAAGACCAAGTTGCTAAATAACTAACTTATACTGCATTATTATAGGTACCCATTTATGTTCTACAGTTAAAGAAAAAGTTTTATTATATTTCTGAAAAACTTCATAAATACGCTGAAAAACTTCATTGGTTTTCGTCTAATGTATTACTTCATAAATATGATGAAGCTGTTTCACAAAAGCCCTTATTGTTGACAATGTTCAGGAAAAATATCAATTGATATTAATTTTATTAAAATATAGAAAAAAAAGGAAGTTAAAAATTTTATTTTGGATTTAAAAACATTAATGAGAGCTAAGAATTTGCATTCCCACCGAAATTTATAAAAATTAAATTTATATTGACAAAATTCCATGCAAAACTTAAATTCCACTAATTCGAATTTCTAATTTTCAATTGATGTTATGATAGTTTCTGAATTTTAAACTGAAAATCTAAATTACATTTTCTTAATTTAAAAAAAAAAAATGATTAATTTCTATTGATAATTTAAAAATTTCAAATTGAAATTTTAAATTTCAATTGATAGGAAAACAAACAAAAATATGTTCACATGGTTTATAAAACCTTTTTATGAAATGATGAAGATTTATTAAACATTTGATATACATTTTCATGAAACTCTTCATCATATGAATATTTGAAGATGGGTCTGAAAGTACTAGGTGGAAGCAATACCAGTTCCCAATGCTCCTACCACGTGATCGGTTTCAAATTATCTATCAAGTGATGGGTCTGAATGTAACAGGCCTGTGATAGATGAAAATAAGACCGGTTCCAAAAGTACTTATCACGTTATTGGTTTAAAACTGCCTATCGCTTGACTGGTCTTAATAGGTGCAAATATGACGGGTTTTAAAGTATCTATTAGGAAAGTTTTTTCAAAGGAGAATTCCGACTGAACAAAAAAAAATTAAAAAAAAATAGTGATATGTTCTTTGGCGATAGCTCCAATGTATGTACTTTTTTCGTCAGGCCTGTGACATGTTCTTTGGGGCTAGCTGTGTGACATGTTCTGTTACACCGATCCTGTAACATGTCACAGAGGGCAATTGATTCCCTCCTAGGACAAGCCCATGCTAAAGTAACCGGTCGCGTTCATATAAAAAAAAAAACTGGTCCCATGACCGGTCTCTATCACAATGAACCGGTGACGTGTCCTGTGAGACGTGACGTGTCCTGTGGGAGGTAACTTTCCCGAAGGGTGCATGTGATTTTCTTTAAAAATATTTGTAATATTTCAAAGGTTTTTCTATCACATAAAAGTAACGACACAAAACAAGAAAAAAAAGAATAAGCGCAATATGTCGGTCTTATCGTCACTGCATACATACAAAAATAAAGTTTTCCGAAATTTCTGATTCACTAAAAATCTTATTTGGACTCGGACAGCAATATTAAACCTATTTATAGTTCTTTTGAGTGACAACAAAAAATTACCGATTTTACTTTTATGAGAAAAAAGTTAATTAAGTTAAATTATAACTATTATGAGCAATTGTTCTTATGTGTAATTATTACTGGCCAGTGAATATTTTTTTATTGCTCAATAATAGTTATTAGTAAAAAATAAAATGCAAATTTACACCCTCTAGTCGAGTTTAGTCGGGAAATTATACATGCGTTGGTCTTAATTTCAATAGAAAAATTTTATTTTAAGTGAATCACTATCACTCTTAATATTGTTTTTAGTATAGGTCAAAATAACTTTTAGGGTGCATGAAATAACCCCCACTGAAATAACCCCCACCGTCGAAATGAAATAAGCCCCACTGAATTTGTGCCCACCGAAAATGAAATAAGCCCCACCGAATTTGTGCCCAACAAAATGAATTAATCCCCACCAAAATGAATTATTCCCCACCAATGAAAATGAATTAGCCCCCACCAAATTTGGTGGGCATTAAAATGAAATAATACCCACATATTAAAATGAAACTTTGCCCACCGAAAATGAGATAAGCCCCACTTTGCATTATTTATATTTTTATTTTATAAAATAAAACTTTTACAAAAAACTTCATGTAATTGATAATAATAAAGTATTTCAAACACTTTTAACTAGTATTTTCAACATAACTGGATATAATACATATGTATGTACATTAGGGTGGCAGGTATTTTACAAAATGTGGAATTTCGAGAAGTGCACCCCCCTATTTTTTTACAGTTGACCTTAAAAGCATGTGGTGAAAATTTGAGCCGAATTGGACAATTTTAAACCGCGGCACACAGAGGTCAAAGGTCAAATTTCGGAAAATTTCACTTTTTATTCAAAAAACTGCTTCTGAAAGCCACATTTGACCGAATAATTTAATGAAAATTTGTTATTAAGTTCTGTTATGTTTGTTTTTCTATAATGATAATTTTTGTTTCAAAACAATTAACCCTCTTATATCACAGGGGTCAAAAATGACCCCATATATAAAATTTTGTTAATTAATCATACAAAGAGACCTAAATTATTGAAATTTTTTTTTTAGAATTGGACAATGATTTAAATTAATTATAAACAACACATCTGCGGTCATAAATTCATACCACAAAAGACTGATTTCAACTTTTCAGATAAGTAAGTAATGTGTAAAATTTAAAAGTAAAACATTTATAAATTATTTAAGTTTAAATAATTACAAATAAAAAAGGAAAGTCTAAAGACCAAGTTGCTAAATAACTAACTTATACTGCATTATTATAGGTACCCATTTATGTTCTACAGTTAAAGAAAAAGTTTTATTATATTTCTGAAAAACTTCATAAATACGCTGAAAAACTTCATTGGTTTTCGTCTAATGTATTACTTCATAAATATGATGAAGCTGTTTCACAAAAGCCCTTATTGTTGACAATGTTCAGGAAAAATATCAATTGATATTAATTTTTATTAAAATATAGAAAAAAAGGAAGTTAAAAATTTTATTTTGGATTTAAAAACATTAATGAGAGCTAAGAATTTGCATTCCCACCGAAATTTATAAAAATTAAATTTATATTGACAAAATTCCATGCAAAACTAAATTCCACTAATTCGAATTTCTAATTTTCAATTGATGTTATGATAGTTTCTGAATTTTAAACTGAAAATCTAAATTACATTTTCTTAATTTAAAAAAAAAAAAAATGATTAATTTCTATTGATAATTTAAAAATTTCAAATTGAAATTTTAAATTTCAATTGATAGGAAACAAACAAAAATATGTTCACATGGTTTATAAAACCTTTTTATGAAATGATGAAGATTTATTAAACATTTGATATACATTTTCATGAAACTCTTCATCATATGAATATTTGAAGATGGGTCTGAAAGTACTAGGTGGAAGCAATACCAGTTCCCAATGCTCCTACCACGTGATCGGTTTCAAATTATCTATCAAGTGATGGGTCTGAATGTAACAGGCCTGTGATAGATGAAAATAAGACCGGTTCCAAAAGTACTTATCACGTTATTGGTTTAAAACTGCCTATCGCTTGACTGGTCTTAATAGGTGCAAATATGACGGGTTTTAAAGTATCTATTAGGAAAGTTTTTCAAAGGAGAATTCCGACTGAACAAAAAAAATTAAAAAAAAATAGTGATATGTTCTTTGGCGATAGCTCCAATGTATGTACTTTTTCGTCAGGCCTGTGACATGTTCTTTGGGGCTAGCTGTGTGACATGTTCTGTTACACCGATCCTGTAACATGTCACAGAGGGCAATTGATTCCCTCCTAGGACAAGCCCATGCTAAAGTAACCGGTCGCGTTCATATAAAAAAAAAAACTGGTCCCATGACCGGTCTCTATCACAATGAACCGGTGACGTGTCCTGTGAGACGTGACGTGTCCTGTGGGAGGTAACTTTCCCGAAGGGTGCATGTGATTTTCTTTAAAAATATTTGTAATATTTCAAAGGTTTTCTATCACATAAAAGTAACGACACAAAACAAGAAAAAAAAAGAATAAGCGCAATATGTCGGTCTTATCGTCACTGCATACATACAAAAATAAAGTTTTTCCGAAATTTCTGATTCACTAAAAATCTTATTTGGACTCGGACAGCAATATTAAACCTATTTATAGTTCTTTTGAGTGACAACAAAAAATTACCGATTTTACTTTTATGAGAAAAAAGTTAATTAAGTTAAATTATAACTATTATGAGCAATTGTTCTTATGTGTAATTATTACTGGCCAGTGAATATTTTTTTTATTGCTCAATAATAGTTATTAGTAAAAAATAAAATGCAAATTTACACCCTCTAGTCGAGTTTAGTCGGGAAATTATACATGCGTTGGTCTTAATTTCAATAGAAAAATTTTATTTTAAGTGAATCACTATCACTCTTAATATTGTTTTTAGTATAGGTCAAAATAACTTTTAGGGTGCATGAAATAACCCCCACTGAAATAACCCCCACCGTCGAAATGAAATAAGCCCCACTGAATTTGTGCCCACCGAAAATGAAATAAGCCCCACCGAATTTGTGCCCAACAAAATGAATTAATCCCCACCAAAATGAATTATTCCCCACCAATGAAAATGAATTAGCCCCCACCAAATTTGGTGGGCATTAAAATGAAATAATACCCACATATTAAAATGAAACTTTGCCCACCGAAAATGAGATAAGCCCCACTTTGCATTATTTATATTTTTATTTTATAAAATAAAACTTTTACAAAAACTTCATGTAATTGATAATAATAAAGTATTTCAAACACTTTTAACTAGTATTTTCAACATAACTGGATATAATACATATGTATGTACATTAGGGTGGCAGGTATTTTACAAAATGTGGAATTTCGAGAAGTGCACCCCCCTATTTTTTACAGTTGACCTTAAAAGCATGTGGTGAAAATTTGAGCCGAATTGGACAATTTTAAACCGCGGCACACAGAGGTCAAAGGTCAAATTTCGGAAAATTTCACTTTTTATTCAAAAAACTGCTTCTGAAAGCCACATTTGACCGAATAATTTAATGAAAATTTGTTATTAAGTTCTGTTATGTTTGTTTTTTCTATAATGATAATTTTTGTTTCAAAACAATTAACCCTCTTATATCACAGGGGTCAAAAATGACCCCATATATAAAATTTTGTTAATTAATCATACAAAGAGACCTAAATTATTGAAATTTTTTTTTTTAGAATTGGACAATGATTTAAATTAATTATAAACAACACATCTGCGGTCATAAATTCATACCACAAAAGACTGATTTCAACTTTTCAGATAAGTAAGTAATGTGTAAAATTTAAAAGTAAAACATTTATAAATTATTTAAGTTTAAATAATTACAAATAAAAAAGGAAAGTCTAAAGACCAAGTTGCTAAATAACTAACTTATACTGCATTATTATAGGTACCCATTTATGTTCTACAGTTAAAGAAAAAGTTTTATTATATTTCTGAAAAACTTCATAAATACGCTGAAAAACTTCATTGGTTTTCGTCTAATGTATTACTTCATAAATATGATGAAGCTGTTTCACAAAAGCCCTTATTGTTGACAATGTTCAGGAAAAATATCAATTGATATTAATTTTTATTAAAATATAGAAAAAAGGAAGTTAAAAATTTTATTTTGGATTTAAAAACATTAATGAGAGCTAAGAATTTGCATTCCCACCGAAATTTATAAAAATTAAATTTATATTGACAAAATTCCATGCAAAACTTAAATTCCACTAATTCGAATTTCTAATTTTCAATTGATGTTATGATAGTTTCTGAATTTTAAACTGAAAATCTAAATTACATTTTCTTAATTTAAAAAAAAAAAATGATTAATTTCTATTGATAATTTAAAAATTTCAAATTGAAATTTTAAATTTCAATTGATAGGAAAACAAACAAAATATGTTCACATGGTTTATAAAACCTTTTTATGAAATGATGAAGATTTATTAAACATTTGATATACATTTTCATGAAACTCTTCATCATATGAATATTTGAAGATGGGTCTGAAAGTACTAGGTGGAAGCAATACCAGTTCCCAATGCTCCTACCACGTGATCGGTTTCAAATTATCTATCAAGTGATGGGTCTGAATGTAACAGGCCTGTGATAGATGAAAATAAGACCGGTTCCAAAAGTACTTATCACGTTATTGGTTTAAAACTGCCTATCGCTTGACTGGTCTTAATAGGTGCAAATATGACGGGTTTTAAAGTATCTATTAGGAAAGTTTTTCAAAGGAGAATTCCGACTGAACAAAAAAAAATTAAAAAAAAATAGTGATATGTTCTTTGGCGATAGCTCCAATGTATGTACTTTTTCGTCAGGCCTGTGACATGTTCTTTGGGGCTAGCTGTGTGACATGTTCTGTTACACCGATCCTGTAACATGTCACAGAGGGCAATTGATTCCCTCCTAGGACAAGCCCATGCTAAAGTAACCGGTCGCGTTCATATAAAAAAAAAAACTGGTCCCATGACCGGTCTCTATCACAATGAACCGGTGACGTGTCCTGTGAGACGTGACGTGTCCTGTGGGAGGTAACTTTCCCGAAGGGTGCATGTGATTTTCTTTAAAAATATTTGTAATATTTCAAAGGTTTTTCTATCACATAAAAGTAACGACACAAAACAAGAAAAAAAAAGAATAAGCGCAATATGTCGGTCTTATCGTCACTGCATACATACAAAAATAAAGTTTTTCCGAAATTTCTGATTCACTAAAAATCTTATTTGGACTCGGACAGCAATATTAAACCTATTTATAGTTCTTTTGAGTGACAACAAAAAATTACCGATTTTACTTTTATGAGAAAAAAGTTAATTAAGTTAAATTATAACTATTATGAGCAATTGTTCTTATGTGTAATTATTACTGGCCAGTGAATATTTTTTTATTGCTCAATAATAGTTATTAGTAAAAAATAAAATGCAAATTTACACCCTCTAGTCGAGTTTAGTCGGGAAATTATACATGCGTTGGTCTTAATTTCAATAGAAAAATGTTATTTAAGTGAATCACTATCACTCTTAATATTGTTTTTAGTATAGGTCAAAATAACTTTTAGGGTGCATGAAATAACCCCCACTGAAATAACCCCCACCGTCGAAATGAAATAAGCCCCACTGAATTTGTGCCCACCGAAAATGAAATAAGCCCCACCGAATTTGTGCCCAACAAAATGAATTAATCCCACCAAAATGAATTATTCCCCACCAATGAAAATGAATTAGCCCCCACCAAATTTGGTGGGCATTAAAATTGAAATAATACCCACATATTAAAATGAAACTTTGCCCACCGAAAATGAGATAAGCCCCACTTTTACATTATTTATATTTTTATTTTATAAAATAAAACTTTACAAAAACTTCATGTAATTGATAATAATAAAGTATTCAAACACTTTTAATTAGTATTTCAACATAACTGGATTAATACATATGTATGTACATATTTTAAAAAATATACAACACAAAGAAAATTAAATGAAAATTTGTAGATGTTCATCAACTTCTTGGCGACACCATTGGGCATTTGCACTTATGGACACATTTTGTCAATACGAGACAAATAATGAAATATGTCTTCACAAGCTTAAGTTTTTCTGTGTGGCGGCCTGCGGCCGTTCTTAGGGGTTTTTTCCTCCAGTAGGACGCGGCAGGTGGCTTTGCTCAATAAAGTTTTCCTGCCCGCGACACAAAACAATAAACATTTTTTTTTAAATTTTTTTTTTCACGTTGAGATTAAATAAATGGAAGTATTGATTTAAATTGGATAACACGATATTCTTTAAAAGGAAATATAGCCAACTTGGTTTTATTTCCATTTTTGTTGGAAATAAAGTCAACCTGTGAATTTGACTTCATTTCCATTTTTGTTTCTATTTTCAGTTGGTGTTATTGGACCCCACCGTGTCCTTCTAAAATATGGATACACCCTTTAGTCAACATTCTGTAAAAGGGCAAATTATTAGTTTTTACCAACTAAGGAACCTGGTGATATGGGCACGAAATGGATTTTTATAAGAGAAATGTGTTTTTTTATTGAAATAACGTATTCTTTTTTCGTACTTTCTAATATCACCTTTACAAAATAAAACTAGTACTGTAAAGTAGGAATTATTCAAAAACCAGAATTGATATTAGAATTAAATATGAATTAAACACACCAAATGAATTAATCCCCACCAATGAAAATGAATTAACCCCACCAAATGTGGTGGGTATAAAATGAAATAATACCCACGTATTAAAATGAAACTTTGCCCACCAAAAATGAGATAAGCCCACTTTAAATTTTTTATAAATTTGGTGGGGCTTATTTCATTTCGGCGGTGGGGGTTATTCAGTGGGGGTTATTGCATTCACCCTAACTTTTATCGATATTAATTGCAAAAAAAAATAATTATTTTCCAGAGATATATTTTTACATTGCTGATTAATAATTAAAATTTACTTTTAAAATTACTCTCTTGGGTCCTCGTTTAAAGTCTTTGTTGTTTATCCAATAATTCTGTCATCTTATGACCCAATGGATTCAATAACTGTTTTCATACAGTTTGTGAAAAATTTAAGTGATTTTATAAAATTTGATATAGGTATAAACATTTTGTAAGTCATAAGAGAACTAACTAAACGAATATAGTACTACATACGTATGAGCGATATTTTATACATATAAATATAACTCATACGTCAAGTGTCCGAAATACAATTTAATAGCAGAAGCAGAGTTCGAAAATTTATGTACCACCACTAACATAACGTTCCTATCAAAAAAAACCTATACAACGATCTTTATTGCTTAGTTCGTATTTATAACCACAACACAAGTGCTCAAATCGTTGTAATATAACAAACGAAACAAAATGAAAATGTGTGTTCATTCAACTTAAACATTAAAACGCGTTTTTTACGTTGTGGTTGGCAAAAATAAAGAAATGATTTTTCTGCATGTTATTAATGTTTTTTTGCATTAGTTTTATGAAATTTCACTGGAACTCATCCGTTGAATCTTTTTATTAAAATAATGCAATTACATATTTACAAAATTCAATGAAAAATTTTTGTCACTTATAATATGACATAAACACTAAGAACGGTTTAAAATAGGTTTGTTCCATTCCATAAACACAACAAAATCAAAACTGTTTGAAATATTGGACAAACAGAACAAAATCGCTTAGTTCGGTCTCTCATCGAAAACTTGGTTTGTGTTCTGTTCACAAATCAAAATGAAAATAAAGAAAATTTTGTTTTTATGTTTACCGATCACAACAAAATGATTGTGTTGAGTTTCAGCAAAAAGCAAAAACAGAACGAAAGAAAACCGTTTGCTTGTGTTTAATTTCGAACTCTGGAGGCAGAAGTAAAGTTGAATATATCGAGGGATTATATTCAATACCGTCTATCTACATTTTCACGAAATTTATTTTTATGCCAAACTCATCTCTGACCCCATCTGCATGTACTGTAAAAATTTCAGTGGAAAAAAACTATTTTTAGTACTATATATCCTGTATTTTAGCATTTGTCTATCTACAAAGATACTTATTTATGAATTTTATGACGGCAATACCGTCTATCTACATCATAGAATTTTGTCGTTTTATTTAATTTCAAGGCTATTTCTCAGTTTGATATCTATTTATTCACGGTTCGTTTTTCGGATACATACTTCTCTTGTCGAACGATCAATACCTACCATAATACGCTGTGTATGCGGTGGTGTGCCCTTTATGTTATTTTCTAGCTACAAATGAGTATGCAAATAAATGAATTCAAAACGCAAAGACTCAAAAACACAAGCAAGAATGTACTAATTTGAAACTGATTTGAAATTGACCACTTCACCTCGAATTTAAAATCTAATGGCCCAACACACGGTGATTTTTGCAACGTCTGTTTTTTCTTAATTTGCTTTAGCAGTTACTTCCAAAAATCATTTGCCTTTACATGATAATTTTTAATCAGACGTCTGTTTTTGTAACCAGGGTTGATTATATTTGTCTTTTATAGCATGGTTGGGTTTTTTTTGTTTTAATTTGTTTACAATTTACAAAAAATGATCCGACAGTATCCCAACTAAGATCTCTCTTATATTCCCCAAGTGGTACCATTAAGTTTAAAGTGAATTTTGATCATAATTACACTGAACTACCTATTAGAATAAAGCAATATGAAGGTCACATAGAACCAAAACAATTGTATACCGGTCGACTACCAATTCAGCAAAACAAATGGAAACATTTACAGGAGTTAAAGGCGGTAATTCCAGAGGAGTATCATTACTTCTATGATAATCTTAGCCACGCGCAGTAAAAATTGAGACACACAAAAACTAGTCAAAACAACCCCTAGCTAACTGAAAGGTTCAAATGTTAGAACAGGT